>JAULKM010052433.1:0-12682 GCA_032355605.1 Rubia tinctorum
CTAGCAATCTTACCACAAAATGATTACAAAAGAGATGTTAAATGCTCCAGAAAACACATGCTTTTGAGGTCAGATCATATACATACATATATTTATATATATAATCAGGTTCATGTGAGACAACCTAGTTTATGTGAGACAACCTAGATATGTAAGACCAAATTTGGGCCATTCAAACAATCGGATCAATAGCCTATATTCAATAACTAAAATACACTGAAAATATATTTTTTTTGTTTTTTATATTCCTTCCTCATATTCCTCCTCCGGCGGCAACTTGGTAACCACTTTCTCCGTCGCTAACCCGTAATTCTCGGCCCTCATTCTCTGCTAACCCCTTATCCTCTACCTCCTCCGCCAGTGATCTCTCCATGCATTCTCCAGCCACTAATCTCTCCCCTCCTTCCTCTGCCACTTACCGACAGTAACCGCTCTTTGCCTTCCTCCGCCGCAACCGTTCCTCTCCTTCACCTCCTTCGTCCCTTATCACTCTCTAACTCTAACCTCCTTCAACCTCGAGGTATATTTTTCCAGTTTTTGAGGGTTTTAAAGACTTTGTTTGCTTTGAATTTCAATTATCTGTCAATTTGATATTAATTTGCTTATGGTTTTCTCTTGTTTTATGGTATGAATGTTTGTTTGGGGTTTCGAGTTAGGAATGGGCTATGGTTTTGATTGTGTTTTGAAATCATGTATTGATGTTGAATTGGTGATTTTTAGGACCATAAAAGTGTGGTAGTCTCGTTGCTTCTATGTACCTGAAGGATGTAAAAGAGGTATAGTAGAAGAATGACATAACTTGTTTATTTAATCTGTGAATGAGTAAAAAAACATAATGGGAAAAATAAGACATCAGACACCATTTTCTATTGTCCTTAATTATTTATCCAATGCAATTATAATTTATCATCATTTTCATTCCAATAAGTGATCATTGGTAAAAAGTACTTCTAAAATTATATTATGATAAACAGTTGTCATTGGCATATAGTATGAAAATTGAGTTTTAAGGGCAGATTACAGAGGGTATGTTAACTGCAACACATGTTCAGCTTGATATAATGAATTGTTAAAGCCTCCATTCTCAAGTGGCTAAGGTATATTTGTACCTGTCGAACCAACAGTGTTGGACTGTGTTAGGCCTGGATTATTTTAAATCTAAAGTTATTAACTTTGCAGCTCGTCAATGTCTACTCTTCAATGCAACTTCAAAACACGTACAAAAATAGGTTGAAGCTTCTACATATAGGTTGAAGCTTCTACATATAAGTTGAAACACGTTCGTCACACACCCAAAGATTAGGCTCTCTAGTTTATAATCTGCCTGATTAAAAACGTTCACCTCACATAAACTAGGCTGTCTAACATTTCTTTATCTTGTGCAGGTTAGTGTTGTGATTAGCTTACTGCCCACTAGTTTCCATAGCATCATTGTCACTACTTGGATTGAGGTACTGGATCATTCCTTCATGAGTTATTTAAGGACACAATAGATGTTACTTCTGTAATTTGAATTGATCCCATGACATAATATTTCGGAAAAATGCTTAATGAAAAATGCTCTATGTAACATAAATAATTTTTTAAAACTTTTTCATGTTCACAAAGCTGAGAGATACCAAAAATTGTCTTTTTTTAATGTGTTTTTCCTCCCTCCTACCGGGATTTTTCCTCCAAGAAAGACTCAAGTACATTCACAAAATGAATTCTAAGTGCCAATACTTTACAATTCCCAGGAATAACTCAAATTATAACCACCAGATCCCTGGATTAGGTTCCGTTGATAGTAGCAACTGCTGAAACTGTCTTGTTAGTCATGTTTTTAGATCACAATACAGTTCTCAACTTATTATACTGTGCAGCTGAAGAAGCATCTTGTCACTGCTAGTTATGTTGATGAGTCTATATCAAAGCTAAATGAAGCAGAAAGCAAGGAGGAATCACTATTTTGGGTGAAATGGGATTGGATCCTAGAATCGGTAATTTCATTTTATTGCTAACACTGTTCTTGGAAACTTGCGGATATGGAAATCATAAATGAATCTATTATTCTTAAGTAAGGTCACGTGATGGTAATGAAAATTATAGATGAAACACATGCACAAAATTGAAAGATCAAATCCTTCACTTTTTAATGTGGTGGCCTTCCTCGTGCATGTAAACAACCTACACATAAGTTGAAGCAAGGATATATATTTGATCTTTCATCTAGCTTTGATATGGTCTTTCCAAAATCCTTCACTTTTCAATGCATCTTCAAAACACTTACAAAAATAGGTTGAACAACCTACACATAAGTTGAAGCACGTTCGTCACACACCTAAAGACCCAACAAATAAAAGTTCAAACATTTTTAAAAAGAAAGAGTTGATGCATATTTTTAAAAAATAATTAAAAATTTGAAGCACCTTTAATGCATCTTCAAAGAAGCTACAAAGATAGGTTGAATCACCTACACTTCACACTTAAAGCCCTTACAATAAAAATGTGCAAGAAATCCATAAACCCCGAACAATGTTAATTTTGAGCACCTGCGGGCTTAAATTAAAACACCTACACACATAAATTATGAAGAGTCCGTCTCTTGAAATGCGATCTTACCATGAGTTAGGGAAAGACCAATGTTTAAATTGTAAATTAGAAAAAATTAAGTTAACATTTTCGATTGCATTAATCGAGTCATAAACTTATAACTACTACACGTTGCATATTAAACTTTAAATATTGCAACTAGAACCTTTTTACCTTTCTATAATTACAATCCAACCCTGTCTTTCCATATGTCTATGGAAAGACGGTCTTTTCCAAGATTTTGCCAATTATGAAATAATTTTATATATTTTAATTTAAGTATTGTATTTTTAATTTTTAATATTAAAATTTATTTTAAATATCACACCTTTTTGTATAGTATTTTTACTATTTTCATACTTACACGTAATTTATTGTTTATTAGAATTGGAGTATATAATATTTAAATAAAAATTATAAAAATTATTTAATATCTTGTTATATTCAACTTAATAGCGCCTACAATCTTAATTTAAAGCACCTACTCTTTATGCTCAAACCACTTAAAAGAAATAATTAAACTTGGATGAAAATTTTAAAGCAACAAAAATATCATTTTCAAGCACCTACACCTACACATATAAGTTGAAACATCTTCATCAAACACTGAAAGCCCCAACAAATGTAAGTTCAAAACACCATCATCAAACACTCAAATCCCCAACAAATCATAAAAGAACCACTTTCAACACAACTTAAAAGCACTTACACGTATAAGTTAAAGCTCCTTCATCACACACACGAAACCCCAACAAATCATAAAAGACGCATCTTTAACACAACTTAAAAACACCTAAAAATTGAATTTGAAGCACCTATATACACACATGTATATATGGAATAACTATTTTATATTTGATTTATGTATTATCTTTATAAATTTAAATGTTATATTATGTAAGACAAATAATATACTTTATATTTTAAATATTACAGTATTACTTTCTATACAATATTTAAAAGTATCATCATTTAACCAAACAATTTGGCATTTGCCGATCGAACAAAGCACATAAATGTACCATTGAACCATGTTATTTCGGAGAGTAGAAATTTGCATATCTAGAATTGGAGTTACAGTCTTTATTGATACTTTAGGGAAAAGAAAGTGTATTTTACCTCTCTCAAAAAAAGAAGCTAAAAACGAGAGACAATATCGATCATAGATGTTGACGGATGGGATTGGGCTTGATATAACGGAGCTTAGGTTGGGTTTTACGGGGCAACAGTTAGAGAAAAGTGATGGAAACTTTTAGTAGCTTAGATTGCATTATATAATGGCTGTCTCACATAACTCTTTGGTCTCACATAAATCAATTTTCTCACCAGATCCCTCCTCTATGTATGTGTGTATATATGTGTATATATTTGTATATATGTGTGTGAGTGAGTATATATATGTGTGTGTGTGGGGGTGTTTGTGTCTATATATATATTCTTCCACTCTCCACAATTTCTACGAAAATCTTTCACTACATGAACTCCAATCATTCATAGGTAGAAGGTAAATAAGTTTTCGCTATTTTTTTCATTTCCGAAGCTATAAAAACATGAGAATTAAACCAATATGAAAAATTTTACTCGCTCTACCATATATCTCATTAAAACCTACAATAAAAGCCAAGCCTCGGGGATGAAGTTGAGTCATAATATTATCATAACTCTCCAATACGCTTACAACATAATCTAAGATGGGTTTGGTTAACCCATATAACAAATGATGTCCATACACCAAAAAATATCAAGAACGAGGACTCCATACTTCTTCTCCCTAAAATGTATTCTAATATCATAAACATCCAAAGGGGCATTGCTCCTTCAAAACATTTAGATAATTTTAAGTCAAAATACATTGACTTCCCTCACCACATAACCTTTTTCACCTTCCTCTGCGTTAAACCCCCCCTAACATGACCCCCATAATTAACTTTACATTACTACGAGTAGCCTCACTTATACATTTACTAACATTAGGGTTAGCAGTTGAAAACGAGGAATTTATACAATTATAACTATCATAATCCCAAAATGGAAGATGCATTTCTAAGGAAAAATAGTTTACATTCTCAAAATTTGGCTCTTAGGAAGGTATTTAACTGGTTTCTGAAAGAACAAATGAAACCTACCAATGAAAAAAGAAAATTTGTAAATTTCTTTGAATTAAAACTAGCTTTTATGGATGTGTCATAGAACACAAAAATAAAAAATAATTTTACGTAAATGTGTACCTTCTCTATGCAGTACATTACTTGTGTCAATTGCAAATCAGAACCGTCACACATCGATACAGGGAAACTTGTTTTGTAATAATTACAATGTCTAATGTTTAATTTATACAATACTAATTCCTTTATTTTTTGGGTCGTAGTTACCAAATCCTGATATTTTTGGGATACTTAATGGTTACTACACAATTTACACTTCGTAGATTAAATATATATATTCAACGGCTTAATTTATTTTTTCAAATACAAAAGAACGCAATCATTTTATCCATGAAATCATTTCAGACTTTTCATATATCACACTACCCGTCTTGAATATTATGATGAATATTTCTCAGCTAAAATAATCTCTATAAACATCAGATCGTCCACATCAGATAGCCAGTCCTTCTATGCTTCGCTCCCTTGACATCTTGGTTGGGGGATTTATAGTATATATATGACCTACCCAGTCTACCTTTGCTAAAATCAAGCATGTGTAGCGAACACTTCCCTAAACTTAGGGACTTCACCCAATGGATAAATACATGAGCATAACAATGCCACTAATTGGAAAACAGCGGAAATAGAATATAGCAACACTCACACTACTGGAAAACAAGTACATTGTCATCGATATGTCAGTGCTGAGAGAGAAATGCCGGTGCTAGAAATTTCATAGGCACTGCTATTTGGAAAAATACCAATACCTATGAATAAATCCAGTATCGTTTCATTGAATAACAGTGCTAGAAATCGGTGCATTTGAAGAAAAAATGTCTATATTTAATACTTCCAGCACCTGTGTTTGGCTGGATGACATGTATATGATCGGAATAGTAATGTTGGCAGGTAAAATTGCGGTGGGATAATAGCTATCACGGGTATAGGTTTAAATATACCGGTACTAGGGTTGAATAAATTTTTAAAGGATTTATGGTTTGAGTTACTCTAGAACATTTACTAGCGTTTTCCAACATTTCACCAAAAAAAATTTTATTTAATATTTCTATATTTAGGGAAGAATAACAAAAATCATTTATTTGGAGCAATGGAGGGGTAACACAATTTTGGGCCACGTGTAATTTTCCAAGACACTTTGAGGACCTTATGTTTACACATACATGCCTAAATCGCAAAGTCACAATAGTATATTATCGAGTTGCATTTTTGTGTCGCCAATTTCGTGATTCGATAACTCCAACTTTCTTGGAAAGACCTAAATGTAAAAATTAAATATTTTACTCGTAATTTCAAATTAAAATCTATTCGTAACTCCTAAATAATAAAAAACTAATCTCATTTACAATCAATTGTGTTCATATATGTCAATTGAATTAAATGACATGATTTTTTTAAAAATATAATAATACTAGCTCTGTTTCACTATGTTCGGCTCAATATGTTATGGTGTTTTTTTCGATAAATAAAAAAAGAAAAATGTTTTTAAAAAATATCAAATTAAAAAATTGCGACAAAGTAAGAAAAGGAAGAGTAAAATGTCGATTTTAAACATATGAAATGAGTATCTAGTTGAGGGAGTCATTTAGTAAATAAAATTTAGGGAGTCGTTTGGTTTATGAAATGGGAATAATTCACTTTTTACCCCAGGCCCTGTCCAGTTGAACTGAAATAAATATGGTACGGGATGGTGGAAGATGGTATGAGATTAAGGTAGATGATGGTAGATGGTATGAGATGATGATAGATGGTATGATATGTTTGGAGATTATTGGGGATATTTGGAGTTGAACAGAATTTAAATAAATATAAAAAACTGAACTAAATTTAAATAGATATAATAAAAATTAATTGAACTGAAATATTAATATATATAGTAAACTAAACTAAACTGAGTTAAATATATATAATAAATTGACGTGAACAAAAATATTAATAAATATAGAAATGGGTCTGAACTGAATTTGAATAAATATAAAATATAGAAATGAAATTAATTGAAATAAATAAAATATACACACCTAAATTAAAATGAAATTGAATAAATGTAAAAACAATTTAATATAAACTTAAATGAATTAAAATAAATTGAATTGAAATGAATATAAAAAAATATATAGTATACTAAATTAAACCTTATTTAATAATTATAAAAAATGAAAAGAAATGAATTAATTTTAAATAAATATAATAAAATGAACAAAAATATATTTTAAAAATATAATATAAAAAACTAATATGAATATAAATAAATATTTTATATAGAAAATATGAAAAATAACATTTACTAAAATATTAATGTTTAAAACAAAATTTTAAAACATTTCCGAAATATTAATAATTAAAATATTATTTTATAAAATAAATTAAAAATATTGATTTACTGAAATGTTTTTATTCAAAATAAATATTTAAAATATCTATTTAATATAATAATAATTAAATCAGTTTTCAAAAAATATTTGTTATAAATAATTACTAAAATTTATTATATTCAATAAATTATAATAAATTTTACATTAATATTAATTTTTAAATTTTTTTATAAATGTAAAATATTTATATTTTAAATAAATATTTATAAAAAATTAATATATTATTATTTAAAATCATTTTTCCGAAAATATTTTAAATAAATATTTGATAAAATATTTTATTGAAAATAAATAATAAAAATATCATTTACAATAATGTTAATATTAATATAATATATAAAAATTTAATATTTAATAATTAAAATTAAAATAAACATTTACTAAAATAAAAATAGCTGAACAAATATTTATAATAAATAATTAAAATTTTACTAAAATAAAAATATTACAATTACAATTTTTTAAATTAAATATTTTAAAATAAATATTTGATATTAATAATTAAATTAATTTTTTTAAATATTAATATTAAAATTAATTCTTTAATAAATATTTAAATAAATATTTTATTGAAATATTCGAATTAAATATTTATTATAATATTAATATTTAAAAGACAGTTATGGAAAAGACTGTCTTTCCATAAACTTATGGAAATATGGGGGTTAATTTAAATTATAAAAGATAAACGGTCTTCGTACCAATATAACCCTACCTAATTGCCTAAAAACTAATATAACTCTCAGATAATTTTTAGTTCAAAAATAACCCTAACTAGGTAATGTAAGTGTCAATTAACCCTCAGACCCCATTTCCGGCATTGACTTCCATTTTTCGGCGTTGCCTGTTTATAAAATGTCCAAAATACCCTTAATGTTAAAATCTGAATTTGAGTTGACAAATTTACCCTTAGAGTTTGTCGGATCACCGCCAGACCGCCTTCGACAGCCACTGGACCATCGCCAGACCGCCACTGGACCACTGGTGAACCGTTGCTGCACTGTCGCCGTAATAGGTAGGGTTATATTTGCACATTATGAAAACTGATGAGGTTATATGCAAATTCATAAAAATTGTAAGGTTACATCAAAGGAGTAAAGCTAACTTTTCCATCGAAATTCGACATTCAGATGTCGGAACAGATAAAATTGCAATTACATCAACAAGATAGGGTTATATCTGCACTTTCAGTTATTAAAAGATTATATTGGCACTTATGTCAAGTACGTAGAGCTATAAAATCACTTTTTCAAAATTTATTATGCAACGTGTTGTAGTTCTAAAGTTTATAATCCAATTCATGCAATATAAGAATTTTATGTTCATTTTTTCTAATCTACACTTTAAATCTTGGTCTTTCCATGATTTTGGAAAGACCGTCTTTCAAGAGACGGACTCTATTCAAAATAATAATTTAAAAATATTCAAATTATTAATATTTAAAATAATATTTTATATATTTTCAATATAAATATTTAAACCAAATATATTTATAATTAATATTTACTAAAATATTAGTGTTTTAAATAAATATGTAATATAAATATTCAAAATAATTTTTTACTAAAAGATTAATATAAGGAAATTTTACCGCTCTGGGCGATTTCTCTGAGTCAACCCTACCGCCTTACTGCCACTCTCACAACCTTTCTTCTCCGGCAACACCACGATCGCAGAGCCGCCGGCGGACCCAAAACCCTCTTTCTCCTATGCACAAGCCTTAAATAAAGAACTTCTTAAAGAACTCCGTCCAGAACCAGAGAAAAAATGTCCGGAACTCCATTCAATCCAAAGCAGATGATCGATCATCTTTGAGAGCCTTGATTGAGATTCACAATTGAAGAATGGGAAAGGCTCGAATCTCCTCTAAGGTGGACTCTGATCGGTAAATTTAACCACAGTAGACCTCAAATGGATCGACTTCGTAAGGATTTTCAAACTGCTGATTTTAGGTCATACAAAGATCAATCTACTGGACAATCATCAGGTATTGATCAAATTTGCATTGTCGGAAGACTATTACCTATGTTGGCTCCACAAGGTTTGGAATTTCGGTCCCTGTTCTCTTCGAATTACAAAATGGGTTCCAAACATTAAACCTCATGATGATTATCCTATAGTCCCAGTCTAGGTTTCAATGTATGGTTTGCCTTAACAGTTCTTTGATGAGTGGGCAATGATGTCTTTAGGGAATATACTGGGAAAACCTATAAAGGTAGACAAATCCACACTTAACTGAACTCGACCTCATGGTCCTAAAGTGTGTGCTGAAATAGACATCACTAAACCTCTATTAGAAAGGGTTTGGATAGATTACAGAGATTTTGGTTTCTCAAAATATGTGGAATATAATGGCATACCAAACTATTGCTCTAACTGCCGTAAACTAGGTCATCTTAATTCTTCTTGCAGGAACGAAAACACTTTATCCACTTTTCATGCTTAGAGACCTTCAAACAGCTCTACTAAGAATACAAGTAATGTGGCTAATTCAAAATATGAACAAAGAAGGCCTACAGGTAATGAAATGAAGCCATCATCCTCGGGTCTTACCATTATGGAAAAAAGATATGTCCCTATGAATAAGAATAGATCTAATACAAAATCTTAAAAAGTCAGAGGTTTACAGAACACGGAAAAAACACAGGAAACTATGGAACTACAGAATCAAGACATCATGGTGATTCCATCTCAACCAAAGACTCAGAATCCAATTGATACACTCTCAACAAAATAGGGTTTTTCTGAAACTGTCACTGATAATGATGGGATAGTTAATGCTAAGATAGCTAAGAAATCCCTAATTGTGTCTACTGATGCTAATAGCTTTAATATTATGTTTGGTCTATCTACTGAGGAGAACAATCTAAATAATATGGTTGAATTGTCTAATGTTCATAAACCTACAGTTTTGGCTAATTTGTCTACTGAGCAAAATGATAAGATAATTTTTACTAATGTTCACAAACCACGAAATGTTCTGCTAAAGGAATCACATGTTGTTCCATCTGATATGCATGAAAAATTTAAACCATCTGATAAGTCCACTGAATCTGAGGTTTATAAGACACAATTTGTATTAGGAAAATGTCATGTATCTAAATCTATTGGTGTTATATACTTTGAGTGAAATTTGGATTTGCATGCTAATACTAATGCTAATGGTATCTCTTCTGACCTGCCCCCTTCTCTGAGACTATACCTTCTAAAAATACAGTCTCTAAATCCGAAAACACTTTACAAATCACCACAACCAGCACAACAAATTCCATAAATAATGAAAATTTCATTGAGATTAATGCAGGAGAATCACCACTCCTAACATCAAGTAGAAAAATAGATAAAAGCCTTGATTGGTTAATCACAGAGCATAAATTAATCAACGGGTCTGATAGAAATCTTAATCTTTCAGAACTAAAAGTTAGTTTTACATAATCACAGCAGAGATTCAACTCCTTAATAAAACAAGCAGTTACCTTCAATGAATCAGAATATATTGAACAAAATCAAAAACCAAGAAGATACATTAAAAAACTATACCTCAACACCAAAAACGGTGCAAACCCCTGGTCCAAATTGTCTAATCCTAAACTCATTTAAGATGATATGCACAAATTTATGTGTGTGAAATGCTAGAGTGATCAGTAATAAAGCAACACATATAAGAATGAGGGATATAAAAAAAGATTCCAAATATCCCTATTTTCTATTATAGAACCAATGTCTCAATCAGACTCGATACAAAATATAGCAAATCAGATAGGGTACAAAAACTACTACCCAGGCAAAGATTGCTAAATATGGATTTTTTGGGATGACTCAATAACTCTTGAAATCTTACAAGATGATAATCAACAGATTCTTAAATCAATCAAAGATCCAAACATTCAACATGAATGCTTAACAGGTTTCATTTATGTAAGACACACTGTAAAAGAAATATCAGTTTTATGGTCTGAACTTTTAAAGCATAAAAATGAACCATTAAGCCTAATAGTTGATTTTAATGTGATGGAAAAAGTTGAAAAATATCTTGGTCCATCAAATCCTAATCCAAGAGGTATTAAAATTTTCAACAAATTCATTACAACTGTTGAACTCACAACATTGCCCACATCTGGAAGCCTGTACACTTGGACAGGAATAAGAACTAAGGGAAGAGTCTGGGAAAGACTAGACAGGGCCCTCTCAAACCAAAAAAAGTGGTCTCTTTTCCCTTCTTCCAATGTTAAAACGCTTCCTAGACAACAATCTGAGCACTCACCTCTCCTTTTCAACATAAAATGAGAAATTGAACCCTCTAGTCCAAAACCCTTTTGATTCCAAAACTGCTGGTTCACTCATAGCAGTTTCATGCATTTATTCCAAGATGCATGGAATATACACTCACCTAAAAGGCATGCACAAACTGGCTTTTAAAATTAAAAACCTAAAAGCAGCCTTAAAACTCTGGAACAAAAATATTTTTGGAAACATCGATAAAGTCAAAGAATGTGAAGAAGCACTCCTACATGCAGAAGCTAATTTCCAAATGAATGAAAACACAAAAAAATCTTATAGCTTTCAATTCTGCTAAAGCAAATCTCACTCTAGCCTTGGCCAATCAAGACACTTTCTGGAAACAGAAATCAAGGGTCAAATGGTTAAGAGAAGGAGATACTACCTATAAATTCTTCCACAACTCAATCAAATCAAAAAAATACAAATGATCTCTGAGATAAAAAATCAAATGAAAAATGGTTAAATACAAAACAATAAATAAGTGAAGAAGCTGTAATATTCTTCTCTGAACTACTAACAAATGAAAGTTCCGACCCATCAGGAATTAGTACATCTTGGATATTGGAAAATATTCCAAAAGTAATAACTCTGCAAGTTAATCAACAATTAACAAAACCTACAAATTTACAAGAACTCACTTCCATCATACAACAAATGGATAGTGATTCAACCCCTGGACTAGATATAAATGACTTCTTATACTTAATTCCAAAACCCAAAGCTATCTCCTCAGCTCTAATTTTTCTAATCCCAAAAAAAGATGTTTGTGCATCCTTCAAAGATTACAGACCAACCAGTCTCTGTAATTTTTCAAATAAGATTATGCCAAAGCTTATAACTGAAAGACTGAAGCCACATCTAGACTCAATAATCAACCCTGAACATTATGCATTTATATGGTAAAGAACTAGCAGATAATGTTTTATTAATGCAAGAGATCACAAATTTCTTGCACTAAAAAACAAAAGGGAATAATATGATTATTAAGCTAGATATGATGAAACTCTTTGACAGAGTATCATGGAACTTTCTAAATAAATTACTGAATTAAAATGGGCTTCTCTGAACATTTAACAAATCTAATCATGGGCAATATCAGATCCGGCTTTTTCTCAATGCTAATAAATGGTACTTGATGTGTGCGATTAATGTTGTTTATTTGGGATATTAAATTGAGCTTTTCGAGGATAATGTGCACTTTAGGTGTGTTTTATGTGCAGATTCTATGATTGGAGAATTTTAGAGGTGAAAGCAAGAAGATGAGCAATTGAAGAATTTTGGAGCTTAAAT
>JAULKM010052444.1:0-12682 GCA_032355605.1 Rubia tinctorum
TGGCGACAGGGCTTGCTGGGTAGTGGTGCCTGCAGTGGGGTTGGGGGTGGGGGTGGCAGTGCTGGAGGGGGTGGAAGGTGGTGAGGTGGCAGTGGAAGGGGGGAGTGGCTGGGCTGGAGCTGGGTGGTGGTGGTGGTGGTGGCGACGACGTGGACCGACGGAAACCTGGCAGTGGTGGTGGCAGAACAACAGCAGGCAAATGTCATTTTTTCTTTCAATTTTTTTCTTTAGGTTGTAAGGGCATTTTGGTCATTTTCAGTCGGTCAATTGTCGAAAATGACTAGTCAATGCCGGAATAAGTATTTAAGATTATATTTGCACTTATGCAAAGTAGTTATGATTATTTTTGCACTAAAAATTATCCCAGAGTTATATGTGCACTTACTGAAGTTATATAGGGTTATATTTTGAATATTAGTTATTGTAAATTAAACATATAATAAAATTTAAGTAAATGTATAAATAAAAGAAAAATTATATCAAAGGTCAGTATTAATAAATTAAAAAATACAATATTTAATTAAATATATCGTGATTACTCCTTATCTTAAAAAAAACATTTCCGTAAAAACATGAGAAAAAAAAACTACTCCGTGTGACTAAATCAACGTTTGATGGATGAAAATCACACCTCCAATTGTTCCATCAATCAGAACATTTGGTTTTAGTTACGTATAATAATTCGAACTACTAATGAAAAAAAGATCGAGTCCGTCTTGATCAAGTGCCGATTTTTTCATAAATTATGGAAAAACTAAAATTTAAACTATAAATTATAAGAAATTAGGATAAAATTGTTGAGTTGCATTAATCGGGTTATAAACTTATAACTACTGCACGTTGCATAATCAATTTTTTTTAATATTGCAATTAAAATATTTTACCTTTCTATAATAATATTTCAACCCCGTCTTTCTATATACCTATGAAAAGACAGTATTTCCCAAAACTTTAAAAAAAACCATACAAACTTTGCTTGTTTTAAAAAAAAAAAAAAGAGTAAGACAAGCTTTACTCTTAGCAAAGCCTTGCCTGAATGATCAAAATTCAAAAGCAATATAATTTGTTCATAACTATCTGATCACAACAGTCAAACTTTACTTCATGCATGTGCATGAACATTTGACCATTAACTTATTTATTTATTTATTTTAATTCGTAATTATAATACTCCCTAAGTATAAAAGAAATAACTCTAAATGGTGGTTTAATTGCCAGTAAATTAAAGCGTTTATCCAGTGATCTAACCTTGTTAAACTACAATACTCCTAAACCTCTTCATTTCTTGCTCAAATTCAAACTAATACGAGAAGTAAGTTCAGAACTAGGAAGCTCAGCATACACTTAAATACATAGTTAAAATTTAGAACATTTTAAAAGACGGTCTTTTCATAAACTATGGAAAAATCAAGGTTTAAACTGGAAATTAAAAGAGACGAGGATAAAAAATTTGGTTGCATTGATCGGTTCATAAAAATTATAATGACTTCACGTTTCATAATAAATTTTTAATATTACAACTAAAATATTTTATTTTTTATTATTCTAATTAAACATCTTCTTTCTATAAATCTGTGGAAATACGGTATTTCCCTAGATTTTACCTAAAATTTAATAAATAAGAATAAATATACAATTTAATTTGACAGAAAAGGGAGTATAAAATTTTCTCCACGGCCAATTAGTTTATTTTAGTTGCCCATACCCTTCTTAAAATTCTTTAGTTTTTCTTTAAGATATTTTTACATGCAATGTCTCCTTAACGCCAGGCATGTCACTCAAACGCCAAACTTGCCCTGAAACTCTACAGAATCTTCCCTTTACTATTACTTTTTAAAAAGTACCTTATAAATAAAGTTCCCTCTATAATTATAATTAATTAGCTTAAAATTAATACCTTTCTTTCTCATGTGGCTCTCCTTCGAAGGTGGAAGTGGAATCTAATTATTTATCGTACACGAAGACTTGGCCCTCGAACTTTCTTCCATGCTTTACATATTACCTCCGTTCGGTGGACGTCACATTTAGGTGAATGAAATAAGTGTATGAAATTGAATTTAGAAATAAAAAAGTAGAATGAGTGGATGAAATCGAACGAATACTGCCATAAAAGGAAAGTGTGTCAAATTCACAAAAACAACCAAAAAATAAAGTGTGTCACTGCCAATAAATCGGAGGGAGTATAGTATTTTATTTTCCCAATTAAAATATTATCAACTTTCTCAATTGATTTAATACCCCATTGCCACCTAATGTACCTATACAAATGAATTACAAATCTAGGTTCAATTTAAAATTTTAATTAGTAGTCTGTTATAATACTACTATATAAACATCTTAGGCTAAATTACAGATAGCTCCTAATTAAAGTTTGTGCAAGACCATTGACATGTTATCATTTTAGGTAGCTTTAGTTCCTAAATGAATGGAATAATAATAGGAAGAAAAGTGGTTAGTTTGAAAGTTTAAAATAAATAATCAAAATTGAAGTAGTGGACCTCAAATTTTCATCCACATCATGTTTTCATACATTTTCGAATTGATGATCACGAATATTTGGTTAATTTTGGAGTCCAACAAGTATCAAAGCGTTATAATTGACTGTGATAAAAATAATACTCCTTGTGTTCCAACAAAAATGACTTACGTATTTATTTTTTCACGGTGTTCAGTGATCGTGTTTGCTCGTTAATATCTATAAATATATACTCACTCCGTTCCACTCTAAATTGCTTATTTAATTTTTCATGGTTTTTAATGAGCATGTTTGACCGTAAATATCTATAGTTACTTATAATAATGCCGCATAAAAATTTGATATTTGTAAAATAAATATTAAGACAAATCTAACAAGATCTCACATGATATATTTATTATTTATATACAAATTTATATTTAGAGTCAAAGTTTACAAAATCTAACTCTCAAAAAGTAAATAAGCAATTTAAAGTGGGACGAAGGGAGTACTTTATAACAATTCCGCAATAGATATTAAGAGGATCCATACAATTTTCAAGGCTGGGAATCCTCTCTAACCCCTCCTCCCTCTCTCGATAATATTTTCTCTAACAACTCTTGTATGCCGGAAAACACCACAATATGGGGGAGACATCGCCACCAGGTGTCGAAAATCCTTCCTTGCTGCTCTGAAAACAAAAGCACAGTCACTCACCACCTCTTTGCCCATTTACCCTAGTATCCAATCCAAAAACGAACATCCGGGAGACATTGCTTGCTTATACACCGAAGAAGAAATCATCCAGCTGTCAGCCCACTACTCAAATGACCTTATTGGGAAATTCCCCAGGGGACGAAGGAGCAGCTGGAGTCGTCTTTCAAAACATCCAGTTTTTTAGGAAGATACAAGTTGGGTCTCTAGATTACAAACACATTCTCATAAGGTTCGAGCAGCTATCTGATTTTCATCGTTGCTGGATTAAAGGGACATGGGCTTTCCAAGGATTCCAAATGAAAGTTTTTGGATGGACGCCTGATTTCTCACCCAACTCAAAGTCTTCTGTCGTCCTTGTATGGGTAACTATTCAAAATGTTCCCTTATATTACTATAACACATCTTCAATTGAATCCATAGAGAACAATATAGGATCATTTCTTAAGATGAATGCTGCTACTGCTGGTCTAACTAGTCCTTCTACTATAAAATTGTGAGTCGAGATAGATCTGTTGAAAACTTTGAAACCTACTATTAGGCTTGGGTCAATCCAAAATAATAAAAATTACCTCATAGAATATGAAGATGTGCATGCATATTGTGTTCACCGCTTTAAAATTGGTCATGATGATAAACATTGTAGAGTTTTAAACCTCAATCTTAATCCTAAGTGAGAATCAATCGATCAAAATTTAGCTCCCCTCTAACCAGACTAAATGATGAAGTGAGTCTAGTTTAGATCAAAACACCCTTGTACACCCATTACCCTTGATACTGGTTACAACAAATAGGAAAGAAAATCCAACACTATATAAACACAGTCCTGCTAGGAACTTTCCACAATCATTACCGGGTAGCCCAGTTCAGGTCACTCAGGAAATAACTAGTAACATAATTTACTCACCAAAGGCCTCACAACCAAAAAACTTAAGCCATAAATCTAAACTATCTGTACAGCATCAACCACAATTCAGATATGTAAAGGATGATCTGCATATCATCCCAGATAAGTACCTTACTACTGATTTCTCTATTATTCAGACTAACAAGTTTTTCATTCCCAGCAGAGCAAATAGAAACAGGTTCTCCCCTTTTATTGATCTATGGAGCTCAGAAAATTCAACAGTTAATCCTGCAAGGAATGAAGGGAACCAACTTCAGGAAGTTTATTTCATTTTGTCAGCAGGATATGAGGTACCACTTACTCAATCTACTGAATATACTGACTCTAACATAATAGGCAATAAAAAACAAAAGATAAGCCTAAGAAAGCAAATTATTTTACTTAGTTTAATAAGATGATGCTCACATCCTCTTCAAAAAGCCATAACAACTCTGATTACTGGTCGATAAAAATAAATTAAAATTATTAGTTTGGAACCTTAGGGGTATGACACTTCAATGTTTAGATTATATGATTTGATTATAAGACATAAATTGTAGCTTCTATTTTTAATTGAACCTAAACATGATAACTCTGAATTCCATACACATATGACTAACCTTAGGTTTAGTAACTGAATTCAGTCCACAAATGGTCAAATCTGGTTTATGTGGACTGATCTATTACAACTTAATCTTATGATAGACCATAATCAATTCCTTTTTGTCCATATTCAGAGTCCATAACTAACTATACCTATACAGGCTGTTTTCATATATGGACTTAGAATAAGATTAGAAAGGAAACAATTATGGCCTGATCTAAATACTCTTCCAACTGATGATGCTATATTTATTGAAAACTTTAATACTATAACTACTGATTTTAGGGATTTTAATGATTTCATTAACAGTAAGTGCCTAATGCACATTAGTACTGTAGGAAACTTGTTCACTTGGACTAACTCTAGGATTAGGAGGCGTAGTAGTAAAAGACTTGATAGAGGTCTTTGCTCGGACTTCGGGATCACTTAATTCCCAACTTCATCTATTCACGCCCTAAACAAACTTTTTTTCTCTGATCATAGCCCGTTCCTTCTCCAAATAGGACTCCCCAATCCAACCCACATAGTTCATTTAGGTTTATAAATGCATGGTTTAATAGGCCCAAGTTCCTAACACTTTTTTAAAATGACAGGTTAGTACCTGTTCTGGAGAAAGGAATGGTTAAATTCTACATGAAACCGATCAGACTAAAAAAGCTATTAAAAACATGAAATAAATCCACATTTGGTATTATAGAGACTAATGAAGAAAAAGCAGAAGAGGCTTTGAGCTTTGAAGACACAAGAGGTCGTTTATGACCAAAATCAATCTAAAACTTAACCACTGAAATTGAATAGGCTTAAGGCGGAACTAATTAGAGCACTTAAAGAACAACAAAAAATTCGGAAACAAATAACAAACTAACTGGCTAAAGGATGGTGATAATAACACCAAATACTACCATTACACAGTTAAAGAAAAAAGGAACAAAATGATGATTTCAAAATTTTAAAAACAAGATGGAAGTTGGGCACAAAAATCACTGAGATAGAGAAGGAAGCTATAAACTAATATAAAGATCTTTTATATAAACCTCATCAGTTACAAGCTGGCCTCTACTATAGTCACTTCCAAAATAAAATCTCCAGGTTAAAAACACAACAAGATAATGAGAAATTGATGAAACCTGTAACTATGGATGCACTAATATAAGTGGTTTTTAGTTTAAAAAAGGATTCAAGCCCAGATCCTGATGGTTGTACCAGTTCTTTCTATATCAAAGCTTGGGATTTTATATGTGATGAACTGCTGGATGCAGCCAAAGACTTCATGTCTTCTTCACCTATTCCCAAAGGTATCATTGGTACTTGGATTTCTATTATCCTTAAGAAATCTACACTGTCATCATTTGATGATTATAGGCCAATTAGCCTTTCTGATGTTTTAAACAAAATTTTCTCCAAAATATTAACTGGGAGGCTGAAACGTTTAATGGAAAATAGATATCCCTAATCAATATGCATTTTAAAAGGAAGAGATATATCTGATAATGTAATATATCTTCAGGAAATGGTACGGTTTCTAAACACCAAATATAATACCCCTGATTTCATAATTAAATTAGATCTAAAAAGGCATTTGATAGAGTAAGTATATCATTTCTAAATAGCGTTAGGCTCAAATTTGGTATACATGGGAGTTTTGTGCAGGTAATTATGAAAAATATATCATAGCCATTTTCCCATTCTTATAAATGGAAAACCTATGGAATTTTTCAAGGCTTCTCGTGGAATCAAACAAGGTGACCCCTTATCCCCCTTTCCTTTTAACACATTCTCAGAGTCATTTACTAGAAGTCTAGCTTTTATTTACCAAAATAAAAAACTTGACTACTACCAGTTCCCCACAAATGCTATCCCTATTTCACACCTTAGCTATACTGATGACACCTTTTAAAAAAATAAAATCTACAAACAATAGCTTAACAAGATTGAAGGTATTTCTTAAAGATTGAAGAAACCAGAGGCCTAAAAATTAACTTTAAGAAATCTGATTTTTAGGTAGAGTTAAAATTTGTCATTTTCAACCTGTGATTGAAACCATTGAGAGTAAGACCTGAAATTGGAAAAATAAAACACTGAGCAGTGGAGGTATACTGACTTTGATTCAAACATGTATTATTCCTAGTTTCCAACATATATGGCCAGTAGTTAAACCCACAAAGCACATGACCAGGTTGATGGAAAATAAAATGGCAAATTTCTTTTGGGGATAAATACAGGTAAAGTTGAAAAGACATAAGAAGAAATGGACAAAATTGTACAAACCGGTTAATAATAACTTGTTAGTTCTTGGATATATTAGGAGTATTATTCAATCCTGTGCATTGAAACTTTGGTGAAAGTTTCAGATTGGTAAGTATCTATGGGTACAACTTATTTGGTCTTTGGTACTCTCAAACAGGAAGTCACAAAATTATAAAAATATGCTCGGTTAATGAATTGGCTGAATCATATCCTGGGGTGCTTCATGGTCAATGAAAATGTCATTTTTGGTGTTCTAATTGGACCACTGATTGACATATTGGATCCAAATATCTCAAAAATCCCAATGAACACTACAGTGCTGATTTCATAAGGCAAAAACAGAGTTTCTTGCCCCAAATACCTTCTGTGATTAATCCTAACATTATCTTTTTTTTGCAGGATGCTCATATTAATGAAATGATAATGGATATGCTCATATGGAAATCAGAAATTAAAGGTAATTTCATCTTTTCTTCAGCAAATCAAGTGGTTAATGAAACCCCAGGTAATCCATAAACTTTGATAAAAATCTGGAATAAGAGAATTCAAAAGAAATTTTCCATTTTTCATGTGGAAGTTAATGAATACATTTTTGCCTTTTGATGATGCTCTATTATATTTTGGTTTCAATTTACTATCTAAATGCATTAACCACAACAACGAAGATACAATTGAACATGCTTTTAACTCATGTCCTTTTGCTCTAAGTGTATGGGATCAGATCCATACCCTAACTCATATACCGCTGATGGAATTTGATATATTATGGGATATATTATTCTCATATTGAAATTTCAAAGGTCTTTCACCCTTGCATACTAACTTGGTTCACATTATGCCTAGTTTTGTTTACTGGTTTCCATGGAAGATGATGGATAAGAAACATTTATTATTCAATTCCCCCGTAGAACATCACATACAATTTATAAAATTAAAGAACACATCTTCCTAACTTACCCAGCAAGACCATTTTAGAATAGGAGCGTGAGGGATCGTTTCCTATAACTAACTGAAATTGTTCCTAATTTCGGATCCCCTCCCCCCTAAACCAAAAATTATGAAAGTCATGTGGCTAAAACCTGCACGAGGGGTGCTAAAAATTAATTTAGATACCTCATGGTCATCTACTTCTGAATATGCAGACATATGTATGATTATTAGGGATGAAATAGGAAATTTTATCTCTACTGGTTATGAAAAGGTTAAAGCAACCTCAGCCCTTCAGTCCGAGATAATTGCTATCCACATGGGAGTTTTATTTGTACAATCTTTCTCTGCTACATGCGTAGTAGAATCAGACTGTACGAATGCAGTAAGAAAGGTTGCAAATCCGGATTTGACCCATTGGAATTGCTATAATCTAGCTCATAATACTCATCTCCTTATCAGATCTAATCTACATACTCACACATAGAGAAGTAAATCAGGTGGCTGATGCAATGTGTAAATTTGACCTACTTGATTGCACTGGATTAATTTAACTTAAAAATCAAGGGACTTGCATGTTTAGATACACTACAAATTTCTGATGTAAGGATTAACTTGCTTTCACAAATATGAATGAATGTTGCTGATGTGTTTATGTTTTTACAGGTAAAATTGGATCGATGGCCAAGCTACTCGATACGGGAGTTCATGAACTCTCTGATTGCACCAGCTCTGTTGCAACATCTTTTTCCAACAGACTGCACCACTTTTGCACCACATTCTCAGCATTTATGCAGCAGTTATGCAACACCATTTCCACCCGGAACTACAATGGATATGTATATACAACACTTGGAAGACATGAACAACTTCACATGGACCAAAACACTAGTTTTTTAGTTCTATCTTTGGAGCAAACATTACTAGTATAAATAATTTATTTATACTAAGTAATCTTTGACTCTTTTTTCTTCATACTTATGTATACATAGATAGTACAATTTTGCAATTGAAGTCCGGCCATTCTAAATTCGACACAGGGGGTGGAATTCTTAAGATATGAAACACTTCAAGGGCAAATATTATATTACTTCTCTACCACGAAACAAATCTCTTGTAATTATACTCTATTTTAACAGGTTTGGGGCACCTAACATATGCCCTGCACCTCTTCGAGGTGGATAACTTAAAAAAAAACGTATCCAACAATATCTCACATGTTATTTTTTTGATATTTACATATATAGTAGTTTATATTCATGTCAAAATTTACAAAATTTGACTTAAAAAATAAATATGTCATTTTTAATGGGACGGAGAGAGTATATTTTATTAATGTACGTATAATGAACGTTGGGTTAATTGGATAAACCCATTATCCAAACCCAATTAAACCATTATCCAATGGTTCATTATCCATTTAACTCATTTATTAATGAGCCTTAATGGGTTGAATCATAATGGGTTGGGTCATTAAATGGATAACCCATGGATAACCCATTTAATACATCATATGACTCAATGGGTTAAAACATATTATCCAATAAGTCATTATCCAATGGGTCATTATGTAATTAACCCAATAAGTTATGATTCAATATTTTCTTCTTCTATTCTTCTTTCCCTGCCTCGAGTTAGTCGATCTGAGTTTCAACCTTGAGTTACTAGAGACGGGTTATGAGTTAGAGTTAGTCATATTTAGAACTTTTGATATGAGCTATCGGGCCGTGTTCCAGACCCGAGTTATCGAGTCAGACCCGAGATTGAAAAATCCTTAGTTTCAGCTCAACTCGTTTAAAATATCTCGAGCTCGGCTCAAGTTTGATCGTATCTCTCAAATCTACATTCGAGGTCGGACTCGAGTGAAAATAATTTAACTCAAGTTCGTATTCGAGTTCGATATTTGATCGAGCACATACAATATTCGAGGTTTGATCGAGCTCGTACAACATTCAAGCTCGTATAGTATTCGAGCTCGTACAACATTCAAGCTCGTATAGTATTCGAGCTCGTACAACATTCGATCTCGTACAACATTCGAACTCGTACAGTATTAGAGCTTTGATTGATCTCGTACAGTATTAGAGCTTTGATTGATCTCGTACATCATTCAAGTTTGACCTCATACAACATTCGATCTTGAGATCGAGCTCGTACAACATTCGATCTTGAGATCGAGCTCGTACAACATTCGAGCTCGTACAACATTCGAGCTCCAGCATTCGAGCTCGTACAACATTCGAGCTCGTATAGTATTTCAACATTCGAGCTCGTACATCATTCGAGCTCGTACAGTATTCCAACATTCGAGCTTTGATCGAGCTCGTATAGTATTCCAACATTCTAGCTCGTACAGTATTCGATCTTTGATCGAGCTCGTACAACATTCGAGCTTTGATCGTACAACATTCGAGCTCGAGCTCGTACAGCATTCGAGCTCGAGCTCGTACAACATTCGAGCTCGAGCTCGTACAACATTCGAGTTTGAGATCGAGCTCGTACAACATTCGAACTCGTACAATATTCGCCAAAAACATACTCCAAATATGTAATCTTATAATAAGAAATTATTCACGGATCACCCGTTACCCAACCCAACTAAACCCACCTAAAATTATCCAACGGGTAACCCGTTATTCAACCCAATAATTACAACCCAATTATATCCATTAACCCAATGAGTCATTATCCAATAAGTGTTATCCAATAAGTGAAAATAGTAGATGGATAACGGTTATCCATCTACTATTTTCCGACCCGTTTGACGGGCCTTTAGCTCCAATACAATAGCAGGGTTAGTATTCTTCACTGACCGTCTTCATCATTTTCCAATATGAACTCAATATGAACATATTTCTGTATGTCGTTTCTTCTTCACAAACATTTTACATATTTCGGTATTATCAGTGAGTTTTAATAAAAAAATGTCACTACAGTAAAATTGCCTCGTGTGACAAATTGCCTGCAAATTCGACAACAATGCATGTGGAATGTTAGTGAAATCTAGACACATATAATTAGAATTAGGAGCTGGTAGGGTTAAATTAAATAAAATTAGATTCTTGTTCGATGCATTATTAATATTCTTGAATAATTTATAGTCTTTTATTTAGAGTGTAGAAAAAGTAAGGATTCCATGTGCTTTTCCTCTTTTCCAATCCTCTTTCTCCATAATATTTGTCTTCAATGCCATGTGCCGGTGGCCGAATGAAAGCCACTAAGAAGAAACTTTAAAAATGTCGAAGTGTTATTTATAAGTTCTAAAAATGAATTTATAAAGTGGGACAGAAGAAATCCACGTGTGTGGTGTCATTGCCGATCTTTGATACTCCCTTGGTATAGAATAATTGACACTCAACCAATTGACACTTTTTTTATAAAAAAAAATAAAAAAATGGTTGACATTGTATAGGGAGAGTAAAAAGTAAATTGAGTGGATGAAATTAATTTTAATTTGTCAAAAAAGGAAAGTGTCAATATTAAAAGACAAAAAAAGGGTACTCCCTTTGTCCCTCTTATTGTGTCTTATGTCACTATTCGTCAATAAAGTTGATGTTTGAATTGTAAAAAATTATAAATATATACATATGAAAATTATTGTGTGATATATTAATACATTCATCTTAACACATATTTTTAGAATATATAACTTTTATAATTTATTGTTATACATAATTTAAGATATTAAAATTATACATTCATCAGTGAATAGTGTAAAAAGAGGAAGTAAGACACAACTAGAGGGACGAAGGGAGTACCAATATTAAAAAATCGAAGGGAGTAGATCTCTTACACCAGCTTCCTGTTTTATTGAGGGAGTATACGATCATCAACGGATATCTGTTAGCTGTTTACATTAACTGCTTTGATCGCTAGCGTATTATATTAGTTGATTCGAACATCTATTTGTATTAACGATTTGTTAAAAGTGTTCACGTTAATAATTTATGATTGATAGTTATTTGATTATGTCAAGTGACTAATATAAATATCTTTATGATATATTTTTAAATATTATTTATTAATTAAATATATGTATTTATATCACTCAAATATATATATATATATATATATATATATGACTTAAAAAATTAGACTCTTGTAGGTGTGTTGGGAGTATAGATTAGAGGTCCATATAAATTGGAATGTTAGGAAATTTCAACTCAATCTCAATAGTTATTTTAATTACACTGCAACACAAAAGTTATATTAGGACGTTAAAAAGTATCTCGATAAGTCTCTATTGAGAGACTTCAATTCATATGATGCTTTAAAGCATCCCCTTCTTGCGAGCCCCCATAGATTTTGGGTTGCTATATTGAGCGACTCTATAGACAAGATATATGGTTATTGTTATCCGTCCAATTATAATATGTCGCTTTCAATGTCCTAATTATATATGTATTGGAACGTTTAATTTATAAGCGTCATAATATACATCTATTAGGACACATATAAATGTCCCAATAATTTTAATATTGGGTCATTTTGTAATGTCCTAATTATATATCGAGACATTTTTAATGTGTGTCACACAATATTATGACGTTTAATTTTATAAGCGTCCTCACATACATTTGTTAGGACGCTTCTTATAAAAGTGTTACTATATAAGTGTACTAACAAATCTTTTGTTGCAGTGTTAATAATTAGTTGGGATGTTGTTTAATTTAAAAGTAACTAAAGATATAAATGTTTACATTACATAGAAAGATACTTCTAATTAGTTAGAAAGCTATTTTCAAAATAAATAAATAAATTTATACTTAAACGTTAGAGTGCGTCTCTTGAAAGACGGTCTTTCCATAAGTCATGGAAAGACCAAGGTTTAAAGTGTAAATTAGAAGAA
>JAULKM010052454.1:0-12681 GCA_032355605.1 Rubia tinctorum
CTGGAATGTTGAAAATAGAGTGAAGTTTATCCCAGATAGCTAAAGAGAAATTGCAAGAGTTAAAGTAGTGAGATAAGTCATCTACTGATGAACAGTTAATACATTTTGAAGCTAATGAAAATCCAAACATTTTAAGTACATTATCAAATGGCAACCTATTGTTCAACAATTTCCAAGTGAAGAAGGATACCTTTTTGGAATGATTCTATTCCAAACTTTGCAAAGTGAAGGTACCTTAGTCTTCTTGAGTCAGAGAGTTTGATAGGCTGATTTAATGTTGAATTGGCCCGTAACTTCCGGCTTCCATACCATTGTATCCCTGTTTTCAATGAAAAGAAGCTCCCTTTCCAATATGTGCATGATATGAGCAGGGAAGAATTTTTTTAAATGAGTGTTGAAATGGTTCCGGGCAGTATAAAATTGCTTAACCTGTAGCGAGTAGAAAGGGGGTCTATATCATGCCAAAATTTGATAAGAGGTCCACTACCTGTCCAGTTCGATATCCCAAAACTTGAGTCTCCCCCACCTACTATATTATGGGAATTCTCCTCAGCTCTGGCCATTAAGTTCTTATATCTTTTCCACGTTTCCGATGTTCTATGAGCTTGAGGAGTTGCCCACATAAACTTAGACCACAGTGAATGACCTTGTTGCATTTTCCACCAAATTTTGGTGGAAAAAGAAACAATAATGGTCGCTAATTTCCTAATTCCCAAACCATTCTCATCCGTGGGATGGCATATTGTGTTCCAGGCAACCCAATGTTTTTTGAAACCCCCCTCATCAGTTTGAAACCATAAGAAGTTACTCCAAATGGATTAAATTTTGATAACGATGTGAGAAGTTGGAGCAGTAACCGCCCATATATGTTGAGGGATTGAGGTTAGAACATGTCTAATTAAGACTATTTTCCCCCGTTGAAGCCACAAATTTTTCAATTTGGAAATTCTGTCACTAATCCTATCAACTAATGGGTAGATATGTGAATTCAGTTTTTGCCCCTTGAAAATGTTGACTCCCAGATAGGAAAATGGTGTCACTCCTCTAGATATACCCGTTATCCACCTAATTTGATCCACTTTGACACGACTGAGTGAGCCCGAATAATAAGAGCTCTTTTCGAAGTTTATTTTTTGTCCTGTACCCCTTTGATAGATATTCAGGAACATCATGAGGTTCGTAAGGGTCTATTTAGTTCCTTTAATAAACAACCCAGTGTCGTCCGCAAAAGATAATTGTGTCAAATTGATAAGGTTCTGGTGAGTTCTGAAATATTTCAGATTCCCCAACTGAAACTGACTACTAACATTCCTCGTGAGCAATTCAGTTAGGATGTTAACGAGAAAGGGAGATAAGGGATCCCCTTGTTTGAGTCCCCTCGATGGTTTGAAGAAACCATGGGGTACCCCATTTATTATCACCGAAAACCAAGCTGCATTCAAATTATTCATTATAATTTTAACCAGGTGGCCATGGAATCCTAATCTTAGAAGCAGTGTGTTAAGTATCGACCAAGAGACCCTATCGAATGTTCTCATCATGTCGAATTTCAAAATTAAATTTAGACTTTCATTATTTTTATCCAATAGCCTTATGGCTTCTTTCATTAATAGAATAAAAAGATTTGACTTAGTATATACATAAATATGAATAAAAAGATTTGACTTTAACTAAACGGTCAACCCTTAACTAACTTAGTATATATAATTACGAATAAAAATATTTGACTTTAACCAATAAAAGGTCAACCCTTGCTTAACTTTGTACATATAAATATGAATGAAAATAGTTGACTTGAACTAATAAACAGTCAACGTTTACTTGACTTTCTATATATAAACACTAATGACTAAGTTGAGTTTAACTAATTATCGACTAGCCCATACTTGGCTTTCTATATGTAAACACTAATAATTAAGTTAACTTTTCTAATCAACGGACAATCCTTACATGACTTTTTTATATAAAAACACTAATAACTAAGATAAATTTAACTAATCAAAAATCAACTCTTACTTGACTTAGTATATATAAATACGAATGAAAATATGTGATTTTAACTAATCAACGATAAGACCTTACTTGGCTTTCTTTATATATAACTAAGTTGACTTTAATTTATCAACGATCAACACTTACTTGATTTTATATATATGTGAACACTAATAAAAAATTAACTTTAACTAATCAACGGTCAACCCTTACTTAACTTTGTACATATAAACACTAATAATTAAGTTGACTTTTACTAATCAGTGGTCAACCCTTAATTTACTTTACATATGGACACTAATAACGAAATTGATTTTACTAATCAACGGTCAACCCTTGCATCACTTGATATATTTAAATACTGGTAAAAATGTTGAATCTAATTAAACAAATGCTAACTCTTTCGTGACTTTCCATAGATAGACACTAATAAACATGTTTGGCATTAACTAATTAACTGTCAATTTTTACTTGACTTATTATATATAAACACTAAAAAAATGGTTTGACGTTAACTAATTAATGGTCAATTCTTACTTGATTTAGTATACAAAAATACTAACCATTGAAAACATTGCGGTGATTGAACCCCTCTTACCTAATGCTTATTGAACTTTTGTTTTTTTTCTTTTATGTTCTGACATTGAAGACATTGCGGTTTCAACAAATGATGAGATTGTCCAAGCTTGATGTACTGTAGATATTGTAAATTAAAGAGGGTCTGTGTTGTTAGAGATTAAAGGCTCTGTCAATGTAGAAGCTGAGTATGAAAAGCTCGAGAAGAAGATGGAGGAGAACCAAAAGTAAGCATATTTTCATCCTATATTATGATAACCATATTGCCAAAAAGCTATTCATCTTATATCATAAATGTATGCTTGAAATGTGCATTGAGTTCTTGGTGTTAAATTTGCTGAGTTGGGATTCTTCTTCCGACTGTTGAAGTTTGGTTTAAGCATCTTAGCCACTTGTACTTATTTTTGAGCTAGAATTGCAATAACTCTGTCTAGCACTCTAAGGGTTTGATATTTTATTTGAACCTTTTTTTCCTCAGACCTATCTCTTTTTTTTGTTTATTCTCTTTGTTTTGTTTTTTTCTCTCAGAAATCTACTTTCACTCGGAACACAATCAGCAAAAGAGTCTTCTTTACAGGTAACTAACTTCATCTTTCAAAATCGCACATTTGTACAAACATTATGCTCTTTTGTTTATGTTCCGTAGTTGATTTAATTGTATGCCATTAGAATACTTGTCATCTGATTGTGCATATTTACTTCTCCTTCTTTTTTTTAATTCTAACTGTTGATAAAATGTTGGCTGCTCTCTGTTGTTAGCATTTCTACATACTCAAGCATCCTCGTCATATGAGGAAGAGTCTGCAATTAAGGTTGTGGACAAAGTATATAATGCTATATGTTACCTATAGTTGAGAGTGAAGTATGGGATGTAGTTATCCTCCAGGTCTTGGCTTATATTTGTTTATTGATCACTTGTTGTAGTATTACTAAATAAGGTTTTTTGGTGTTTTGTTAAGGAAGAGTTTGTATGGATTTGGCTTTAATGAAGTTTGTTTAAAATTGGATTCAAGTTCTTCAATATAATTGAACATAGTGTTAGTCCATGTACTATAGGTCCCATCATCACAAGGTTCTACCTTCAACTTTTGTTCTTTGGATAGTCATTCTCATCTTCATACTTATTTTACTCATATTTATCGTCCTATTGGTAATAATGCTTAATGTTCTACCCATGTTACTATTTTTTTGGTTTTCTGTGAGCCTCACTTCCCGGATTGGTATATCAGATTGAACTTCTAACTATGAAAGGTTCCAACTCTATAAATGTCCAAGTAGTTTCTTAGTAGGACTAACCGATTTGTAGTTATATTGAGACTGAAAATTGTAGCTTATTTATGTAATAGATTAGCATCGATATTGAGTCTTATTGAACTTGTAGCTGATTTATGTAATAGTGTCATACATGTTTTTGGGGAATGTAGCATCAGTTTTAAAATTTTGATATTTTGGGTCATTTTGCCCTTTCTCTAAATGCAGCCGCGTGGCTGCTTCCAACGAAAGGGCATTTTTTTAATCTATGAAAATTTTTGGCACCGATTTTTGAGAACTGGTGCCCAAAAATAACCGGTGCTAAATTAACATAGAGTTTAAAAATTCGGTGCCAACAAAAAATCATTGTTAATTTAGTACGAGCTTTTTGAAAACCGGTGAAACTGTTTCACCCCCTACTTAGACACTGGTATTTTAGGCCCCTAAAAATCAATACCTGCCTTCCAAAAAATTGGTGCTATGGGGGGTATCCTGTGATAGTACATGAACTTCATGACAGGTGCATTACAGGAAACGTGAGATTTCCGGCAATTTTTTTTAAAAAAACCCAGAAATAGGTTATGAATTTGGACTGAATTCGGACCACAATCAAAGACGGTTCAAAATTTTTGATCAAAATTGATCAAAGGCAAATCCATATAACCGCCTTTAATAGGTCTTTCTCTACTAGTAGTCATCCCACAGTGTGTGAACCAAATGATGTGTTCTAGTATAGAAAATTTTAAAAGAATAGTTATAATTGTTCACTAGGGATTGTGCGATCTAAACCTTACAATATTGTAACGATCGTAAAAATTAATGAGAATGTGAACACTCACTTAAAAAAAAGATATGACTTCCCATTGACGGGCCCCATCCAATAGACATTGATTCAATTATGAATGTGGTGACGGGTGAAACCTAAAACTATATAATTTTCTCAGTCACCATATGATAGAAATTGTTTGCTTTGTAGTTTGATAAAGTGATTCTGTCAACCGAGCATATTGGTGTCATTTTGACTAATCTAAACTCAACATACTAATTTTATAATATGTTATTTATTTTAAATTTGTACTATACATATAATCAATCGTTACTTTTTAAGATAAATAATTTCTAAAGATATATTTAAAACCATAAATATCTCATTGTACTAGCTGGAAAAAATCCAAAATTTTAGCTAATCTGAAATTTTTAAAAAAAAAGTTTGGATTTTTTTAAGCAATGATAGATTAGTTTGATAGAAATATGTATACATATTATTTATTTATTTATATATGACAAAGTCTTATTTTTGACCAACTAACTATTAAATGAAAATATTTTATAATTAGTGAGATGAATAAGATCATTTGATTTCTCTTATTTATTGCAATGAGATACATATAATTATGATAACCATTTAAATTGAATTTCAACATATAAATAATTACTTCTTAAATAATTTTAATGAAATAACATAAATATAATCAAATTTTATCCCAAACACCATATAATAGAAATTGTTTGGTTTGTGGTTTGGATTAATGGTGGTGCTGTCAATCGGGGATATTTGAGCCATTTTGACTAACCAAAACCCAAGTTGTCAAAAAAAAACATAATAATATTATAGGAGATGGTCTCCTTTGAGGCAGCCTAAACTTTAGGCAGGGGGATTTATGCAATTCTAGTTATATTCTAGTTCCAGGGACCTATCTCTAATAATTTTACAGGGACCAATCTCTAATAATTTTACAGTGAATTATCGCTAATATTTTTTCAGGGGCTTTCTTGTCCAATTTTTTCCCCATCATTTTCCCGCCATCTGCAATCTGCAAAAAAATCAATAAAATATTTTAAAATATTTTAAAATGCAAAAAATTAATATAACCATCGAACTGAAAATTATAAGCATCGGTAAAAAATAGCAGAACATCAACAAAAAATAAAAAAAACATCAACTAAAAAATTGGAGCAAAAAATATATTAAAAAACAAATGAAACTGAAAAAATATATTTTAAAAATCAAATAAAAATCGACAAAAAATTGAAAAAACGTCGACTACAACTAACGAACCATCAACTAAAAATTATAAAAACATCAACAAATCTTCAATTATCAATTTTCAATAGAAACTACAAAAATTAACTAATATCAACCCGAAACTAAAAAAATCAATTCCTATCACCTAAACTTCACCCAAAAAATGAAAAACGTCAACATAAGGAAAAACACAACAAAGCATCAACCATATCACCAAAAAAGTTACAAACATCAACTCGTATCACCTAAAACTCACCTTTAAAAATGAAAAACATCAATATGAGAGAAAAAAATCCCAAAAATATGAACTCATATTACCCGGGAAAAAAAGCTACAGAACATCCACTCATATCAAATAAAACTCACTCGAAAAATTAAAAACATCAACATGAAAGGAAAAAACTAAAAACATCAATAAATAAGCCACGGTACCTCAAGATTATAATTTCTTCACTATAAAAATCATAAAAATCAACAATTTTTTATTTTAAAAAAAAACTACAAATATCAACCTATATCACCAAAAGCTACAAACATCTATTCCTAACATCTATACCCCATCTGGAAAATGAAAAACATCAACATGAAAAAAAGGACACTACAATCATTAACCCCTATCATCTAAAACTCAATCGGAAAATGAAAAATATCAACATGACAAAAAAGACACTACAAACATGAACTCGTATCACATAAACCTCAGCCAAAAAATGAAAAACATCAACATGAGGAGAAAAAAAAGCTACAAACATCAATCCATATCACCAAAAAATTAAAGCTACAAACATCAACTCATATCAGTTAAATCTCACCCAAAAAATAAAAAAAATCAATATAAAAAATCATTAATGTATATAATCGTTAAATTGACAATCATAAACATCAACTACAACTAGCAAAAAATCAACTGAAAATCATAAATTCTCACTTCATATTATCCTTCACAAATTTTGGAGTACATTACTAGCAAAAGAAAGTAAATAATATGAATCAAGTACTTCAAAAACAGCTTACAGTAGTTGTTGAATTTATGAGAAAACAAATTAATCAAAGCATTATTGTCTCCAAAAGCAGCACAATCTCCAAAAACATCTGCATCATCACGTGGAGTACAATCTCCGAGATGCTAAAACTGCACATCATTTAATTCAATCACTCTTTCATTAACAATAACTAAAAAATTCCATCAACACAAAATAAATTAACAGCTTTCACCTACAACTGCAATCAACCAAAAAATTCATCACCGCCGACCTAAAACTCACAAACTTGATAATTGTCGGCCTAGAAACTTCATGAGTTGTAGCAGTACCTTATTGATGGTGGGGATGCTAGTGGCGCTACGGTAGAGCTCTGGTCATTGATTTGGCTGGAGTAGATTAGGAACTAGTCGCTACCAGTTTTCGAGTCCGTTATCAAGCCTGAAATTTGGTTGTACGGTCCAGATCTGCGGAGGAGCTACTGCGGCGTCTATCGGCGGATACGATTGCTCCAGGCTGTCGTCATCGCCTTCGCGGCGTAGCTTAGCACCGTGGATCGAAGCACCGGTCTCTGGAAGTGTCATCGCAGCACCGGAGATCTCACCGGAAGACAGAGAAAATCAAAATTTTGGCTAAAATTTGACGGTAACGATCAGCTAGAGATGGTTTCCGGCCGTTACAGATCTCCGATTGGAGGGGAGGAGGAAGTGGAAAGAAAATGAAAATTCTAAATATTTTGGAATATATATAATATTTCATAATTACACAATAGATCCCTAGATTTATTATTTAATTTTTAAAAAACTCATTCCAAATAAAAATTCTTATAATTGCACAATAAATCCTGGCCTAAAGTTTAGTCTGTCTAAAACAAGACTTTGTGATGTTATAATATGTTATTGATTTTAATTCTTTACTCTATATATAATCAATCATAACTCATTAAAATATATAACTTCTAAAGATATATTTAAAATTAAAAAATCCCATTTTACTATATATCATAAGAAAAAATCCAAAAAAAAATCATAATATGAAATAACAAAATGTTGATTTTGTTTTATGCAATGATAGAGTATCTTTGATAGAAATATGTACAAATATTATTTATTTATTTATACATGACAAAGTTTTATTTTAGACCGACTAACTGTTAAATGGAGACATTTTATAATTAGTAAGACTAATAAGGTCATATGATATTTTCTCTTATTTATTGCAATGAAAAATATATAATTATGATAACCATTTAAAATGAATATCAACATATAAATAATTATTACTTAAATAATTTTAATGAAATATTATATAAACAATCAAATTTTATTGTATTCAATATGTAATGGTTTCTAACTAAATTAATTTCATAACTCATATATTTTTCCTTAGATGACTAAATTTTAAAATTTTAAATAATTTTTTTATTGTATATTTGAATGTAAGACACAAAATGTACATAAAATTTAATTATAATATTTTAATTAGAGAAAGTTTCAGGATAGACGGTCTTTTCTTAAACTTATGAACAGTACACTGTACTTTTTTACCTTAAGTGTTATAATTTTTAAATAAATTTAAATATTGTAATTTAAAATTTAAAAGAAGTAATAATGTGTTTTGAATGTGAAAATATTAAAATATATAATGTAAAAAATTTATTTTTAAAATTTAAAATTTAATATGTAATTTAACAAATGTAGTATGTAAGATAAAAAAAATTGGTTTGTTCATAACCTTATGGACATGCCGCCTATTAAAAGACCTGCTCTTTTAACTAATAATATCGCGCAATGCATGATGATACTCCACTAGTGCTTCAAAAAATTAATTGAAATTAAAATAGACTTTTATCTTTGAACCGAAGTCAAAATCTGACTCTCGACTGTAATTATTTAATTTTGGTTATTTTAATCTAGAATCAAAATTAAAGTACTAAGTAATCAAATTTGAAATTATTTTGTCTAGCAATGATGGATCGATATCCTAATCATTTAACTTAAGTCAGCTATGTTATTTGATTCTGATGCCAGAACTGAAATTAGTAAAAGACATCAAGTGTATCCAGAACTCCCAGGCAGCTCTCTCTCTCTCACGCTTTCCAAGAGAAAAAAAACCTTCAGATCCAATCCGTCGAGGGGTGGCCGCCGGCGTTTCGCCGCCACGCTGGCCTCTCCCCCACCCCCACCTAGTTTAGTCGTATTCCAAACAACCCTTGCCTCCCTAAACCGAAACCCTATCCTCCTCGAAAAACTACGAGCTATCCTTTTTCTTTGCAAGATTCAATCGCGGCGGAGCAGATTTGTCCGTCCGTCCGGGAGAGTCGCAATCTTCCCGCGGCGGCGCCCAGCCCAAGCCGAGTTCTTGCTGTATTGGAAAAAGGAGATCGAAAACACTAGAGGGAGTCGAAAACAGCAATTTTCCACCGGGAGTTGGCTAGGAGATCAGAACATGCGCCGCTGCCAAAGGCTAGAACAGGCGTGTCCGTGTTCGCTGCAGCTCCACGTTCCGCGCGTGGAGAACACGCGCCGCTGCCACTGCCAAGCGCTCACGCGTCGCCGGCCACCTCACGCGCCACCGGCCACACCCGTCGTACAGAATGTCCAGCTTGGTTTTGCAGTGAGATGGGTTTCTTTCTTTTTTCATTTTGTGATTTCCAGTTTCCGTTATTTTTATTTCCGTCCTAGGTCTAGGAATAAATGTGTTGGGGGGAATGTGCCTATTGCTGATCGCTTTTGCTCAAATATTGGTTATTTCAATTTTTCTGCCAAATCCTAGTCTCTCCGACGGGTCCTTTTTCCTTGGAGAAACTTGGTTGGCTTCCGATCTGATTTATATGACGGACAGGAGAAATCCAAGTCTGAGGTAGTTAAAATACTTACTCTCAGGCGACTTTGTCAAAATCAGATTTGTGGACTGTCCGGGCTAGAATATCTTTGATTCACTAGCTTGTTTCATGTTAGACAAATTGTCAGATTCCTTAGATACTGCAAAATCAATCTGGAAAGTATCTCATTGTGTTTTAGGAGTTTTTCGGAATGCCTTGTAGACTTCTTTGCTGTCCAACCAATAAAAGGTCCTGCTATCTTCCGGTGGTCAAGTGGCTCCGGGCTCAATGGGTTTCAGGCCGAGGTTCAGGTAGAGAGTCTCAGTTTTTTAATAGATCCGGTACCTTTTTACACATGAGGCTGACTGGTGAGGGTTTGCAGTTTTTCTAGGGCTATCAGTCCAATATTATAGTCAGTGTGTAGTTAACTAGTTAGACCAGGATTAGTTGAAAATACTGCTAGCTATGATCACTATCCTCTTTATCTCCTTTCACCTATTTCTAGTTTTAGTTTAGACATGCTATTACTGGCATTTTATTAAATTACTCATTGCCTCCCAATTTTTCAAATTGCCTCCCTTTGTGGAGTTATTGTACTTTACTGCAAGCCTTCGGGCAACTTGATGTAAGCCTTCGGGTAACAAAGCCAAATTTTTGGCAACATATGAGCTTAATGAAAAGGGAAGGACACCCTCCAAACCCCATCTACGACGGTTTGAATTAAAAAAAACGAAATTACAAGAATTGCCATCCACAAAAAAATTCTCGTTTCCCTCAATTTTTCTCTCAAAGTGTGTGTTTTCAGAGTTGTTCTATTTTTTTTTCTCTCTCGGCCTGAGTCCCTAGTACCCGTAGCTCACCCCAATTTATCCCAAGGCAAAGAATTGTTTTTTAATTCACCTTAGTCTTCAGTCCCATTTTACATACAAGCTGAATTTGAAAACTGGGCTCGGGCCAATGGGAATTAAAGCCACACTAACAAATCTCCACCTTGGTTTTAAGATGAATCGTGACCGAACAACAATCAACAACACCGAAAACCTTCGTAGAACCATTCTTCACATCCTCCTTTAGTTGTTCAATTTTGCAACGTTTATCAAGTCACAAAAATGTCAAAACTTGATCTCCGTCACCACCTTTATAGCCATATCCGTCGGATTCTCGTCCGTGTGCACCTTCTCAACAACAATGGACCCCTCGGCAACCACATCTCGAATGAAGTGTAGCTTTATGCCGATGTGCTTCGTACTCTCATGATACATTTGGTTGTTGGTCAAGTGTATCGCGCTTTGATTATCACAAAACACCTCCACCTCATTTTGCGAGATCCCGAACTCACCGATCAACCCATTTAACTAAATGGATTCCTTCACACCTTGCGTGAGAGCGATGTACTCGGCCTCCGTCGTAGAAAGTGTAACCACCGGTTGACGGTTGTAATTGCGCGTTCCAACTCACCGCACAACCAAACAAGGTGACAACATACCCGGTCAACGAACGCCTCTTGTCCAAGTCACCCACAAAGTCCACATCAACATACCCTCTCAACTTAGCCTCACCTTCATTCACCCGTTTTTAGTGTAAGCCAACATTTGAAGTTCTCTTCACAAACCAAAGCCCCACTTTGTTGTCTCCCATTGTTCTCTTCCCGGATTGGCCATAAACCGTCACAAGGCTAGCCACATATGCTAAATCTAGTTGTGTACACACCATGGAATACATGAGACTTCCAACGTCACTTGCATAAGGAGTCCGCTTCATGCTCGCTTAACCCTCCTTGGTCTTTGGCGATATCTTTGTGGAGAGTTTGAAATGAGCTGTCAAAAGTGTTTGAACTGCCTTTTCCTCCGACATCCCAAACTTAGCCACCATATTCCGAAGATAATCACATTGAGACATAAATAATTCACCGCATCTCCTATCCCGTGTGATTTTCATCCCAAAAATCTTCTTGGCCGGTCCCATGTCTTTCATTTGCACGGAAGCAATAAACGCCGAGTCTACTAGCAATTGACAATATCAAAGTAATCAAAGAGTGCAAGAACACGAGAGATTTTACCCAAATTCGATGTTTCCACCTACGTTATGCAAGAATGGTTCCACTAGATCAACAAACGAGATTACAAGGATTATATTGCACTAAGAATTCCTATTTTCTTTCAAGTTTTCTCTCAAAGTGTGTGTTTTTAGAATGTTCTATTTTCTCCTATTTTATTTTATACTCGGCCAAAGCCCCGGTATCCTTAGCTCACCCTGATTTATCCCAAGGCAAAGAATTATTTTTTAATTCACTTTAGTCTTCAACCCCATATTTTATATACAAAGCCCAAGTTAAAAACCTAGCTTAATTTGAAAATTGGGCTCGACCCAATAGGAATTAAAGCCACACTCACACTTTTGTTGCACAATTGTGGCCTTCTTTCTCTGTTTTACGCTCTCAAATAGAGGTGTCAATTCAGTTATTCGGGTCAGATTCGAGTTTGGATTAAATGGGTTCACATTGAAATGGGTCAGGTTGAAACAGATCAAAATCTGTTGGTCGGATTGGGTTGGGTTCGGGTTAGGTCAAAATGGATCGAAATTTGTTGGTCGGGTAGGGTCGGATCGGGTTCGGTTTGGGTCGAAACATTTTGGGTTGAAACGGGTCGAAGTCTGTTTGTCGGGTCGGGTCGGGTCGGGTCAAAAAGTGTCGAAATCTGTTTGTCGGGTCGGATCGGAAAGAAAGCTAGAATAGGAAAGAAGCTAGAATGGGAAAGAAAAAAGTTTTGAAAAATGGGTTATGGTATCAGCTACTCTAGAACATGTACAAGCATTTTTTAACATTTCACAAAGAAAAATTATTTATTTAATATTTTTATATTTAGGCAAGAATAACAAAATTAATAAAGTGTCACATAGAGTACTAAGTGCGAAAACACCATCACTATGTGTTTCATCCTTCTTCGATTCATTTTCTGATCGGTTTCAGCCGCCATGGGCAGATCTGGAAACAAAAGAGGAAGGAAGAAAACAACCAAAGCAACTAGAGATGA
>JAULKM010052474.1:0-28768 GCA_032355605.1 Rubia tinctorum
GTATATAGCTAGTTCTATGAAGTGACTTGGACTTGATTTTAGTTTCTAGATTTTCTGTGCAATTTCGTTGCAGGTGTTGTGCTGTAAGTGTGCTCTGTTTGTGTGTGGGGCTTTTGTGGATTTCATTGTATTTAGACTGTTTGTTTGGAGAGTTTTTTGTGTATAGCTATTTCTATGAAGTGACTTGGACTTTACTTTTGTTTCTATTTTTTTTGTGCTGTTGCATTGATGACTGAATGATTCTTTTGGAGTGGAGTTGGGATCTTTGATTGGATATTTCTGTTATGGATTCTGCGAACGACTCGGAATGTCCTAAACAGGAGGATCCTGTGGAGACAAAATCGAGTCTTAGTGCGGAGCTGTTTTGCGATCAAGTCCATGGGTATGGTTCAGATTTGTTGATGATTAATGTTAATAACTCTTCCCGGGGAGAAGCGCTCCAAAATGGTAGAAAATGATGATTCATCTGCCAATGAACAACTCAAAGGAGAGGAAGAAGATCAAGGATCTGTAACTCCATTTTCAGAAGCTGGAATTCTGAGCAAAATGTAATCTTCTTGGTATGATCCATTGCTGAAAAAAGGTAAAAAGAAGATTCTTCAGGATGAAGATGTTCCTGAACTGAAGCGGGAAGATAAAGCTGAATTTTGCATGAGCTTAGCTTTATCTCGGGTTCTGTAGGTAAGATTTTTTGCTCTATTTTTTGCTTATTCATTCTTTCTGTAGTTTCAATATTATCTTTTTATCTAAATATGTTGGAAGCGATCGTGTTAATCTTGGTTGCAAATGAGCATGGTGATTGGTTACCAGAGCTTAAGCTTTCACTTTTCCAACTTTGTGTCAGTTGTCAAATTGCAGTATCTGTTCTTCTGCAGGTCAGGTTGGATAAATTTGTCATGACATTATAGATCACTGTCTATCTTGATGATATTTGTTTTGCTTATGTTTTCTGAACATCAATAGATCTGAAGAGCTTTGAGCTCAAAATACACTACAGATTTAATGATTAATCAAATGCATTTTTTAGTAATTTCTTAGAGTTTTGAGTTTAAAGTTTTAAAGATCATAATGCTGATTGGGTAATAGTATTATTAGGTCCTGAGTAGCTCGACTCAATACATGAATCTCCTTGTAAACTTCTCACTAACTCCATATTGATGTCCAACAATTCTGATTCGCAGATGCTGTATTCATGCTTCATTTTAGTATGATCAGCTTAAAGATTGCACCAGTAGAGTGCTACTGATATGAAATGCAAATGTCTTAATTATTAGTTAATTGCTGCAATCTGGGTATTTCCGATGCAAATTGGTCCCTTTCGATGCTGATGTGCTTTTTTCGCTCGCAGAATGGTGATACTTCTGTGCTTATATACAGTATTTTTGCATCGTTGAATGTTAATTATTTTAAATTTTCAAGAACAATATTTTTTGTAAGAGCTACAGAAACTTATACAGAGGAAGGTTTGAAGGTTTAGTTTTGATCTTTGTTTTTGTTGGGTTTGTACCTTCGTTTTGATAAGGGGCTGTGGATTATACTATTGTTCTACTGAGTATGGCAAGTACAAGCTGATTTCCCGCCTACATTCATTGAGCAGTTAAATGAAGTATACATAAACTTCTATTTATCCAGTTGATTGTTTGTGGTGATTTTTTTGTTTTTGACAGTAGAATGTATTATTATATGTGTGTTTTTGAAAATTATAAGTTGGGCTTCTGAGATTCTTTCTGTTTTATTCAGTTAAAATGCAGTTGCTAATAAGATCCCTCCTCTTCCGATGCATCGGCCGATCATAAGGTTAGTAGAGCATGATATAGTATGTATTAGTGAACTGAATGTTTTTCAATGGAGTGTTCACTGAATGTTTTTCAATGGAGTGTTCTTAATCTCTTCCCCTTTCGGGTTCTTACTACGCGAACAGGAAGCTCACTGCTCAAATGACTACCAAGCAGCATCAACTCGTGGTCCAGGTACATTTTATATCCTGTGTCATAAATAGGATAGCTTACAGAAGATTGTTAGTTTTGTATGTTCCCAGATATCCTTTTTGTATTTGTGGGATTTTTCTGCAATAAGAGCCAAAAACTAATGCATATGAATCAGAAGATTGCACCCTTATTGGTGTTGCAGATTATCCAGTACCAACGTCTGTATATCACACAGAAGCTATGCTGGACGCGATGGATGTGATGGTGAAGCAGGCGTATGAGTAAGTATATCGAGAGGATGCCCATGCTTGCCAATGTTGCAATTCGGAGGATGTTGCTTTGAGCTTGCACAATACACGGGCATGAGAGTATGGGGAAGTATGGTGGGGAGAATATAAGGATGATGGAGGCTTGTCATTGTGGAGATGTGCTGCTTTCGAATCTGTATGCATCAGAAACATGTTGGGGGGGGGGGGGGGTTTGAGATTCTCGTTTCTCACTGAGTGATGAGTAAGAAGGACAATGCCGAAAGAGGGGATCAAAAAGTGGCGGGCATAGTGTGGTCGAGTTAGGGAATTGTATGCATGAATTCATCATGGGAGGCATGATCACATTCAGACAGTAAAGCACGCTGAAATGTTGGAACACTACGTTATGGTTTAGTTACTTAAGCTGAGAGAGTAGCATATTCTTCAAAATCTGTTTTTTGTAGCTTGTGTACTTGCATCATTGTACTTTAACCAGTTAATGGAAAATGAAATGATTTTGTTCTTCGAATTATCTGCAATCTTTTCCCCTGAATCTTTGTTTTAACAAGATGAAGGGTTTGTATGGTATATATATGTCGTTGCGACTAGTTTCATGGTCCAAATTTAACTGCTATTATCGTTTTAGATTAGAGTTGCTACCTGTTGAGATTATTCAACTTGACAACTTCCACATAATTATATTGCTTAAGATTATTCACCTTCAACATCAATGATTCAAATGTGAGTGAGATCACAAGGGGGGCAAAACAGAATGAGCTGGGTCATCACACAGAAACATCACAGCTTATAAGAACACTGAAATCACTAGCGAAGCAAAGCTAATGTTGAAAAAGGAGGCAAATGTCATCACTACTTGAGTAGGGTCTTGGATATGGCTTTTGCATTCAGCTTCTTAAGATCTGTATAGGACTGTCCACATCCCACAAACATCACAGGCGCTCCCGATATGTAGACCATGGAAAGGGCAGCTCCCACCTGATCCATTTAACGCGCACAGTCAATGAAACCGATACAGAAACACAGCGACGGTATAATGTAGGCTTATTTAACGTGATAATAAGGCTTTACCTTGTCATCAATAGTATCAAACTTAGTGAGAAGGATTCCATCAATCAATTTCGGGTTAGGAGAAGTGGAAAGGTCACCAAGTTTCTGTGGATACAAGGGAAATAAAGAAATGCTCAATATACCAGTCAAAATTAACTTGCAACAGCTCTTAAACTCAGAAGTGATAAAAGGTGTGTGAGCCTTATGAAAGACAGACCTGATTAAACTTCGACAGTTGATCTACAGCATCATTACCCACTAGGGCTTCACCAACAAACAAAATCAGATCAGGATCGTTGACTAAAATAAGCTTCGAGAGTGCTCGCATCAGCGGTTCATTGTCCTGTTGAAAATAATGTACATCAATAAAACACTAGTTCCACATTACTACAAACTTTGCACTCTCTTGAAAAGAAAGGTGGCTGGGCACGTGATGGGAAGGACCAAAGCTGACCTGTCTACTCATCGCATCCATGCCCAACCAACCATATACAAAGACAGAAGATTCTAAACTAGATTAAGTTTTGAAGAGTGGTTGTAATTCATGTATTTCACCATGTGAAACTAGATTATCATCAAAATTCATGGATAAAAATTCAGAAACTTCCATCCAATGTTGGATGGAAGTTCTATATCAGAGGGCACCAGACAAAATTTTCACATTAAATCAAACATTGACGCTTTACCTGCATCCGACCAGCAGTATCAACAAGAACCACATCTGAACCATTTTGAGTGGCCTCTTGTATTGCTTCTTTTGCAACAGCTGAAGGATCTTTCTCATAACCCTTTTCAAATATTGGTACCTGAGAAGGCAGTTGGAAACAAATTATTAACAAAGAGAAAACCCAACCAAGGACTCTTAGCCAATATCATGGTCAAATCAGCATAAAGAAAGAAAACAGGTAAAATATACCTGGAGTCTACGGGCATGGGTGCGCAGCTGCTCAACTGCGCCTGAGCGAAAAGTATCGCATGCTGCCATCATCACACTGACATTATGTTGTAGCAGCCAGTAAGCAACCTGCAAATGGATTAAAGAAGAGTCAGACAAACAAGGCTACAAAGCCTATAACATCTGACCTCTGCAGTAAAAACAATGTACCTTGGCAAGATTAGTAGATTTTCCAACTCCATTGACACCAACAAAAACCACCACATATGGTTTCCCCTGATCCTTTGCAGCATGAACATCCCTCAAAATGTCAATGGAGCGTCTAGGAGTTAATATACGAACAAGAGCCTCTTCCATTGCAGCCTGTTTCATTATTCACAATTACATTCATTAATCCTATTACATCCAATTTTTATATGTACATAGCAACAAGCAATTGACTCTTTCTCCCTCCTCTCAAATCCTTCCTTTTCTTTTGGAGTTGGTTAGAGACTAGAGAGGTACAAGTCTTAGAACCAAAATGCATCGAAATATAAGTATGTTTATTCAGTGTCATGAGAAATTATTAAATAAAACTACAAAACGCAATCAGATATATGGCTAGGAATGTCCCGAGCCTTGGTATATCAGCGTGTTAGTTTTTAAATACCTGCACAGTTGAGGAAATCCTTGTAAAAGAAGCATGCTTTTTACCCTCGAGACTTGCAGCAACTGATTCACAGAGTTTCTCAGCTATTTCTTCAGCCTGTACAGGATAGTTTATAAGAACTCCACAAGTAGAATATACAGAGGGGGGAAAAGAATATCTTGTTTTGATGAGTATAACACATCAAAAACTACATATTTAGAGGTTAAAGACTGAAAAGAAGGGAAGATGAGGTTAAATAATTACATAGAGAGTAAAATCCAAACATACCACATTCTTGGTCATGAGCCTATCCTTTAGAGCCTTCAAAGCAGGTTCCAGGTCTGCCTTATCCAAATTTGCCTTCCCAGTAATACTATATACAATACAGCAAGACCAATAATTAAGATGATGATAGAAGTTGTGTCTAAAGTAAATGTACGACCATAGCACATAAAAGATGTCTTAAGTCCTCACACATTCACGTATTGAAGAATACCACAAAAGGGCAAATCATGTCAGATCTCAACTACAAACCAAGAAGTCCAAATTGTCTCCAATTAATTCACAGCATATAACATCCGTAACCCATAAGAAGATAACAATACAAATTCAACCTTATATGTACGCCGTCACCTCCTCGACAAAATTATTATTTTGACGGATGCAATTCAAAATTATAACAAGGGGTGCAGCCATATATATTACTACAAAAGCTCAGAGGAGAAGAGTTTCCAAGAACAATGGAATCATTAAGCTTTCTTCAACTTAGGTCTTAATTAAAAATTTCCAAGTTCATAGTTTAGTACCCTAATAATGGCACGTGTAAGAATATTCACAATATTCAATTATGACCCCAGGTAGCAGAGGAGTTAGTGAAGACACAAACTCAACTTCATAGGACCTTGACCCGCACAAAAGCTAACAGATACAAAAGATGCCAGTAAATAAAATATTAACAAAACAATGAAAAGTTACTAGTAATTACCTACTAAACATGGACGAGAACCACCCCTTCTGCTTCGTCTCAGTCTTTGCATCCTTACCCATTTCCTCCTCTTCACTTTCACTCTCGCTATCACTGCTAACAATCTCCTCTTTGTCCATCATACTGTCACCAATATCAGCCGCAACGACAGCAACATTCTCATCCCCATTCTCACTCACAGGATCAGTAAAATCCAACTTTGGTTGTTCAGGTGAATCATCCCAAACTTGTAGAGATTTTTTATTAGCACCCTCCTTGGGACCCCCCTTGCTTGCAACTGAAGCAGTGGTACTTTTCTTTCCGAGCTTACCTGCTCGCAGCATCTTCAACTTATCTCTATCAAAAGCCCCGGTATTTGAGCTCCTATTCTCCTTCCCATTAGCAACCTCCTCATTCGGAGGACCATGATCACCATTCCCGTTAGAGTGCCCGTTTTCAGCTACATACTTTCTAGATTTTTTCACACCATCTTTATCCCCATCTCCATCCTCAGCACTCTTTTTTTGACTGACTCCATCAGCTCCTCCTCCACCTTTCTGCCCCACCCCCTGCTTCTTCCCCAAGTTCCCACCTTTCCCCGCCTTCTCGGGCTGCTGTTTACTGTTTTTCTTCATCCTCTCTCCCAGATCCTCAGCCTCCTTCTTCAGCTGCTGATACACATCGTCGAAATCCCCATACACCATCCTCTTCGGCTCATAGACCTTCGAAAATTCCCGCTTCACCATCTCCAGCAAATCATCCACATACAAGAGATGCAGAATGCGCTGATACACCGCCACAAAAACCAATCCCAATTCGTTGTGGAACGTCCATTTTAGCGTATATGAAGCCCCGGGGACATATCATAATTATACGAGGCCGCACCAGATCGCTCCTCTAACAAACAAGACCTAATCAGGGTATTGATCGGGGATCCCTTCAGAGCATTCCCTAGCTCCTTACAAGTCCAGAGGATCAAACCCCCTCTCGTAAAAATCAATAATTGTTCCAACATGATTAATTCCTGCAGAAATTCAGAATCCCAGACATAATTAATCTTTAACAAGGATCCTTTATATCACAACAGTCACCTAGATTATCATCAAATTACATCAAGATGACCGAAATTAATCATGAATAATCCGTTTTCTCACATCGAGATTAAACATGCTAAGATGCCAGATTGTGGCATCAGTAAATCTGGATTGCGAAATAAGATTAACTACAATAAGAACTAATAACATTCGGAGATTAAAGATCTGAAAAAGGGAGAGAAAAATACCTGGGACACGTTTAGAAAATTATGAATGGAGAACGGCTTTGTTTGGGTATTTATAGTAATGTTCTATTGGAAGAGGAAAGGAAAGTGCCGCGAATGTTTTAGACTGAACTTGCAGTTAATTTTTAAACATAATTTAATTAGTTGATAAAAATATTAAAAAATATCTCTTTATCAAAAATAACATTATCGTTATTAACATTGCATGTATATGAATTTCATTGAATATGAAAAATGATTCAAATTTTGAAAATTTGATTGTAATATCGTGTCATAAAATGGTTTATGATAAAAAAAATATTTATTATTATCATACAAATTTTTACAATTTTTTAAATATTTAAATTAGATGATAGTTTTCACAATGTCTTATTTTAGACAGTCTAAACTTTAGGCAGAATGTATTGTTCAATTATTGTAAGTTTCAACTAGAATAGGATTTTTTCTAAAATAAGTTTAAAAAATTGGAGGACTCTTATTGTAAATATAAGAAAATTTGGTCCACGTATATATATCACAATTTCAAAATTTTATTTCATTTCTCATTTTTATTTTTGCAGGTAATCGCCATTGTCAGACGCATTAAAAATTTTAAAATAAATTATTCTATATTTAAAGTAAATTATTCCATATTTAACGCCTTTAAAGTAAATTATTCCAAATTTTAAAATTTTAAACATAGAAATTAATTATTGTATTTCAATTAAATATCATATAACATTATGTGAAAAAAAGGACAGGACTCATCTGTGTAGTAGTTGGATGCACACACGCAAGTTTTGGTAATTTTTAAGAAAAGGGTAACATAAACTTCTAACCCTATATTTTAAAACCGCCAATATTTATTTTCTATTGATTAATTTATATTTATATTTATAATTTTTAAAAGAAGTTCATAATATGAAAAATAGGACACCAAAGGGCGCCAAAAAAGACAGGCGGGGGCATGCAGTTGCACCAGGGTGTTTTGTCCTGTTTTTATAGCACTTAAATGCTATATGATATAAGTGTGTGTGTGTATATATATATATTCATTCATTCATTCCTTTATTTTATTTTTTGAAATATCAATTAATTTTATCCTTGTGGGTTTCCCAAAAATGGAATGTTAATATTTTTTTCCAGTATTAGTCATTATTTAACTTTAAAGACGTATAATTCGCCTAATATTATTTTGATTGTCTGCAGATACAAGGCGTAAATCAACATTTACTCTCCTAAAAGCGCGGGGTTGTTTGATGTCATTTGCTTCTTCCTGGAGAGGTATAATTTAATTTGTAGGTCTTGTACAGTACATCAACATATTCATGATTCAAGCTCATGTAAATTGTAATGATCTATTTATGTTTAAAATTATGCTTTAATTCAGATTAATTTTGTCCAAAATGTTGGATTTTATAATTTGGATGATTTTATAATTATGTGAGATCCAATATCCATATGCTTCCGGACTACTTCTTTGTACCCATAATAATTGAGAAAATTCATTTACAACCTTTTAACCCTTTTCGACAAAGCATAATATACCCACACACTAATCACACAATCAGACTTAGTTAAATATCTATAATCAACACGAACACGGAACTTATCCAAATCAGGGGCTTAATGTAACTACTACAAAAATAAAGCATAGGAGTATGCTTCCACAATGTTGTTCATCATCGGTTGGAGAGTACACTAGTTTTCACAGGTTCCTTAGTCGTTGGATGGGATAAAATCACAGGGAGGATTTCATCCATTGACCGATAAAATCTCACCATGTTACAAGACTTCAAGTTAGGGAGTAAACCATCGAAACACAACGTAGAGGTTGTCTACTGTGAAATGCGCATGTTGATCTTTCACCGTCAAAAAAATATGAAAAATTCACGGAGTAGAAGACATATTTGGTTAAGAATCCACATAGATAAACCTGCGGAGTAAATATGCTTTTCCTTGTCACCCATATATTATGTGGTTAAGAATCTTCATAGATAAATTATTCCATATTTTAAAATTTCAAATATAGAAATTCATTATTGTAACTCAATTAAATATTATATAACATTATGTGAAAAAGGGACGGGATTCTTTCGTGTAGTAGCTGGGTGCGCACGCCGGCCGCTCACACACGTTTTTGTCCTTTTTAAGAAAAGAATAACATGGGCTTCTAACCTATATTTTGAAAGTGCGAATATTTATTTTACCTTGATTAATTTGATTTTTATTTTATTTTATAAATTTAATTTATATTTATATTTATACTTTTTAAATAATTTTATTCATATGAAAAAATAGGATGCCAAAGGGCGCCAAAGCGAACAGGCGGTGGCGTGCAGGCGCCTAGCTGTTGCTCACACGTGTTTTGTCTTCTTTTTATAGAACTTGATGCTATATGATATATGTGTGTATGAGCATAATTATATTTAGTTATTTATACATATTGATTCATTCTTTTATTTTATTTTTTGAAATATAAATTAATTTTATTTGTGTGGATTCTCCAAAAATATAATGTTGATATTTTTTTCTAGTATTAGTCATTATTTAACTTTCAAGACGTATAATCACCTAATATGATTTTGAGTGTCTGCAGAGACAAGGCGCAAATCAATATTTGCTGCCCAAAATAGTGGGGTTGTTTGATGTCATTTGCTTCTTCTTGGAGTTGTATAATTTAATTGTAGGTCTTGTACGGTACATCAACATGTTCATGATTCAAGTTCATGTAACTTCAACTAATCTATTTATTTTTAAAATCATGCTTTAATTCAGATTAATTATGTCCCAAATGTTGAATTTTATATTTTGGATGATTTTGTAATTATGTGAGGTCCAATGTCCATATGCATCAGGACAACTTCTTTTGTACCCAAAATACTTGAGAAAATCCATTTCCAACCTTTTAACCCCTCTTTGATAAAGCATAATATACCCATGTGCTAATCACACTACCAACAATAGTTAAATATCTATAATCAACATGAACACGGAACTCATCCAAGACAAGGGCTTGATGTAGTTGCAGTACGCTCCTTTTACCGTTCTCAAAACACTAAAAAATAAAGCATAGGAGTGTGTTGCCACAATGTCACCCATTCATCGGGTGGAGAGTACAGTAGTTTTGACAACTTTCTCAGTCGTTAGATGGGATAAAAATCACAAAGAGGATTTCATCCATTGACCGATAAAATCTCACCATGTTACAAGACTTCGGCCTAGGGCGTAATCCATCGAAATGCATAAATAGTGCCCCAGAGGTTCCAACGTAGAGGTCGTCTACTATGAAACGTGCATGTTGATCTTTTACCGCCAAAAAATTATGAAAAATCCACGGAGTAGATGACATATTTGATTAAGAATCTGCACAGATAAATCTCCGAAGTAAATATGTTTTTCCTCCTCGCCCATATATTTTATGTGATTAAGAATCTTCATAGATAAATTATTCCATGTTTTAAAATTTAAATACATAAATTTATTATTAAATTCCAATTAAATATCATATAACGTTATGTGAACAAAGGACAAGACTCTCTTCCGTAGCAGTTGGGTGCGCACGCCGGCTGCACATGCACGGTTTGTTCATGTTTAAGAAAAGGGTAACATGGTTTTTAACCCTATATTTATTTTGAATGTGCCAATATAAACCTCAAGGGTAACATGTGCTTCTAACGCTATATTTATTTTGAAAGTGCCAATATTTATTTTCCTTGATTAATTTAATTTAATTTATATTTTATATTTATACTTTTTAAATAAGTTCAAACATATGAAATAATAGAACGCTAAAGGGCGCCAAATCGAACAGGCGTGGGTGTGCAGGCGCCTAACTACTGCACGCGAACGTTTTATCCTCTTTTTATAGCACTTAGCACTATATGATGTTTGTGTACATATATATTATTTATTTATACATATTGATATTTCATTTTTAAAATATGAATTAATTTTATCTATGTGGATTCTCCAAAAAATGAATGTTGACATTTTTCCCCAGTATTAGTCATTATTTAACTTTCAAGACGTATAATCACATAATATGATTTTGAGTGTTTGGGGAGACAAGGTGCAAATCAACATTTGCTGTCATAAAAGGGCGGGTTGTTTGATGTCATTTGCTTATTCTTGGAGAGGTATAATTTAATTTGTAGGTCTTATAAGATTCATCAACATGTTCATGATTCAAAATCATGTAAGTTCAACTGATTTATTTATGTTTAAAATTAGAGTTCGTCTCTTGAAAGACGGTCTTTCCATAAATGATGGAAAGACCAATGTTTAAAGTGTGAATTAGAAGAAATTAAGATAAAATTTTTGGGTTGTATGAACCGGGTTATAAAATTTATAAACGTTGCATAATAAAACTTTAATATTGCAACAAAGACCATTTACCTTTTATTATTATAATTAAACTCCGTCTTTCGATAAGTCTATGGAAAGATCGTCTTTCCCAAAACTTTGCCTTAAAATTATGCTTTAATTCAGATTAATTTTGTCCGAAATGATGCATTTTATACTTTGGATGATTTTATAATTATGTGAGATCCAAATCCAAAAGTGCGATTACTACTTCTTTGTACCGAGAAAAAAAGAAGAGAAAATCCATTTCTATTCTTTTAACCCTCTTTATAAATACCCATGCGCTCAGCGGCAAATTTACAGACGTGCCCCACTGAATCCGCCGAATCCTTTCAGCATATACTAGTACAACCACTTTAATACTTATCCAGTTACTTGGTTAGTATAGGAGTCTTCATTAATTTATCCACCACCTTTGATATTTTTCCAACAAAATTTCGACAGCAATGATAAAGTGGGAGTTTTGCTCAGTTAATTTATATTTTTTCCTTTTACAAGTTAGATAGCATAATTATTATTGTGATCTTGTTCAAATATAATTTCCTTTGAATATGATTTTTACATTTGGTTATCTTTTATCATTTTACGATAATTCTTTAAGTGTTCGTCTCTTGAAATACGGTCTTTCCATGAGTTATGGAAAGACCAACGTTTAAACAGTCAATTTGAAGAAATTAAAATAAAATTTTCGAGTTGTATTAATCGGGTCATAAATCTATCACTCATAAATATTGCATAATAAAATTTTAATATTGCAACTAAAACTTTTTACCTTTCTATAATTTCAATTCAACCTCGTCTTTCCATATGCCTATGGAAAGACAGTCTTTCCCAAGACTTTGGCATTAAAAATATATTACAATGCATACAAAAAATAAATGAAACTACCACAAAACCAAAGGAGAGGACCAAAACTCCAAGGTTTCTTCAACTGAATTGAATGACCATACAGGCAAGGTTATAACTTTTAGAAGAACGGTTTCCTTTATTATCTTAATAAAAAATTATGAACTTATTGAATGAATTTATTAGATGGTGTCAGTAATTTCTCTCTCTCTCTCTTGCTCTTATTTGTGTTTGCCACATTGAATTAACTTAACAAATCTTACATTCAACCAGTTTCATTATAATGGTTATGCATTAACTTCTTAAAGATATTTTTTTTAAAGAGAAAATCCAACGCCTATAAAATAATAGAGATTTTATTTGATTTTAATTTATATTTTAACTTCAATAGATTCTCCATCTTAATCTCTAAAGCAAAGATTTGATATTTGTGTCTCTATATATGTAGATAGAAAAATGAAAATTTTAATGCAAATATTACACGAGTTAAATAAAAATATAATTTGCTTTAATACGTTAAAAACGTTAAAACTAACTATCTTAATTTATATAAATATAATTTGGAGCCTTGAAAATATTACTAAATCTAAATCATAAAAATTAATTATTATTGTGTTGTAAATGTCTGATTTTCTAAAACAAAATTTTGTTGGATTTAAAACAAAATATAAGTAATATTATCTCTCCTGAAAAACTGTAATTCCATAAGTTATGGGAAAATCGAGGTTTAAAAGGAAAATCAGAAGAAATCAAGATAAAATTTTTGGGTTGTATTAATTGAGTCATAAACTTATAACTACTCGTTGCATAATAATTTTTGTTATTGGAACTAATATCTTTACCTTTCTATAATTCTAATTCAAGTCCGTTTTTCAATATGCCTATGAAAAAATGGTTTTTACCAAAATTTTACCTTACTTTTAAAAATTAGTATATGGTACACTGGGGATACATTGTGTACGATATCCCGGCATATAAATAACAGGATAATTATTTAATATATAATTCAATCCCTATTATTTAGGTAAAGATTACTAACAAGTTTTTACTTTACAGATATATCTAGGAATACCATTCTTACCGTATCCCAGGTGCATGGTATAATGTACGTACTTTCAATTTCTTATTCTAAAGAAAATCTCATTAACACCGGTGAACTTTTTTTATAGGCTTCAAGCCTAAGCATAATTATTCCATTAAGATTTATATGCTATCAGCCCTTTCATGTCAGGGATAATTTTCTTCGAGCGTTTTATAATCAAAGTGCAAAGAGGAAAAGATTAATTCAATTCTTTTGGACATAGCGTAACTCTAGATAGCTGTGTTTAATTAATGCACCATTAATATCATTAATTTCTAAAATGTCATTAACTCTAGATAACTATGCGTTTAATTTCATATAATATATATGTCCATAAATTGATGAAAAATATCATCATTCTCCCTTACAAAAATATGAAGCGTACAATTAGCAACATTGCTCTTCTTCTCTTCTTCTTCATTTCTAGCCAATTTACAGGTACTGATGCGGGAGGCGAAGCCGGAGGTAGAATGCAGAATAGAAGCTTAACACTACTCAATGAATCCAATAATGATTCAACTCACGATCCAGAATGGGACAAAAAGTGGGAATGGAGTTATGGTTCTGGCTCAGATCAAAATCCCAATGATAGAGGAAGCTCGGGTTTTGGTTTCAGTTGGAGCACGGATACTTCAAGTGACTCGACTCTGGGTTTAGGTTGGGGTTACTATTTGTATTTTGTCACGTGTATGTTAATCGAAACATTTTGGGCACTACTTTTAGCCGGATAAACGGTTTGTTCCCATCAAAACCGTCATTGATGGAAATGTTTGAAAATCCAACCATTTATATTAATCGAATTGGTCAAAGACTTACATTTGAATGATCTTACAATTTGATATGAAATGGTCTCATCTACATAAATCCACTTAAGATAAAATTTGAGCAACGGTATTAGCTGTATAATTAAAAGTATAGGAGAGGATGAGGTGATGTTCTTCCATTGTAAATCTGTCTAGCTATCAAGCTTGACCTAAACACGCCCAATAGATTCCACCAACTCGAGATTACACATTCTTTTCCCCTCCATTTTATAATGTATATTTTATTTGGTGATAAATAGTACTTTATTTTCTTCCATTCGTTCTATTATTGAATGTATCCTAGTTTTCCTTTTAAAATAGAGTAAAAATCTTCACCCCGTACTCATTAGAATATAATATCTACAGCACATTGAACAAAAATACAAATTTGATGGCTCGTGATCGAACTTAATCATACATCGTCAACAGTCTGACTACCACAAAGGTTTGATTTAATTGAGAGAGGATTTTCGTAACAGAAAATTGAGGGATACAAATTGAATAATTCACTCAAGCACGATGTTTTTTATTTTATTCTTGCACACAAATAATGGAATAAATATTTGATAAAGCGTTCGTTTTTGCGAGCTAGTATGGTAACATGAGGGGTAAATAAATAATATTGCACATATAAAATAGGTAACCAGTAATATGGGGTCAGCAAATAATTGATTGTGATTCAAGGTAAGTTTTATAAGAATCGATAAAATGCAGGGGCTGATATACAAATTCGCAAAATAAAATACGAACTGGGCTCGTCATTTTCGTTCGTCTCCGTCCGGCAAGTCGTAACCGCATTTTACGGTGAGTTGGTGACCTGAAGAAGACAACGTAGATTTGCGGCGGACTGGAAGATCGCGTGGGTTAAAATTTCGGAGAAGACGGACGACTTGTTGTCGTTGTGTCTTGAACTCGGCAAGGATCCAGAAGAACTAGGCGGTTCCAACGGCGTTTCAGCTTCTTCTCTGTCGTTCCAGGTCACAGGGTTGGGTCGGCAATTCCAGGCGGGTGAGGTTTGGGTTTTGGATTTGGACCCGGCCTAACCCATCACTCGGCTCATCTTCAAAAATCATAATATCAAATCAATTTAATTAAAATCCATAAAATTAAATTGAAATAACAAAATATTTTTTAAAAAATAGAATACATATCAAATTAAAATATTTAGAGATGATAAAAAAATTTAAAGTATAATAAATTAAAATAGTAAAACATCTAATAAACACAAAAATACACATTCAATTAAATAATTTAAAACATCAAATAAAATGCTAAAAATATGAAATTAGAATTATTAAACATCAAATAAAAATAATTGAAACTTAAAATAAAATAATTTAATATCCAATACAATGTTAAAATACACATTAAAATTAATTAAACATAAAATATAACACTAAAATAAACATTATATAAAAGTGCTTAAACATCAAATAAATTTGGGATATATAAAAATATAACCTTTAATACTTCAGTATGTGCACGTATAACCATGAAATAATATTTTAGTGCAAAAACAAGTCTAACTACTTTACATAAGTGCAAATAAAACTCTAAAAACTATGTTTCGACATTAACTGGTCATTTCTGATCATTGATCGACTGGAAATGACCGAAATGCATGCCCTTTCAGCCTAATACAAAACTTTGAAACACAAAAATGTCCTTTGCCCGCTGTTGTTTTGCCACCATTGCCACTACCACCATAGCCAGGTTGCTGTCGGCCCGCCGCGGCCACCCTCACCTTCCGCCGCCGGTTCCTCTACCACAGTCACCCCCTTCATGCATCCATCCCTGCCACCCCCACCACCCCTAACACCACCACCACCTTCCACCCCCAACACCACCTTACCTGCCTCGAAGCCTAGCGCCACCACCCGCTTACTCACCACCACCTTCCAGCCCCCTTAGTGCCACCTTACCCGCGCAAACCGGGCCACCTCACCCCACCACACTCGATGCCGCAGTCCCTAGAGCCACTTCCCCGTGCCGCCTTGACTCATCGGGTTTCCCCAAAATGACCAACCATTGTCGTCACAAACCCTAGTGACCAGCTGTCTAGGGATTATTAGCAGATGAGCGAAACTGACCAGCTTACAAAAACCCTGTGACCACACCGCCAATGACTACCCATCCCTCATGTGAACGTTGAACTACACGCAGTCAATAATCTACAATGTCGCTAGAAGGAACTTCACCTATGGTTCAATTAAAAAGTACAAAATCAACGATTTCAATTACCCTTCGTTCTCCCTTGCACTGGAAACTCAGGTCCTCGGAGCCCCCAACGCCAGCTCCGACAAAATCAACGTGGTGAAGCACACCAAGGCGCTTACCAACGTGGCAGAAACCGGTGCCGATCGACGGGAGGGTGGGGTAGCAGCTAAGATCGACGGGAGGGAGGGAGGGATTGTTGCTGGGAAGAGGGTTAGCAACGAAAGAAGAAAAGGGAAGAAGAGGGTGGGCATAAATGGTTAGGGTTTAGGGTTAGGGGTATAATTATCAATTCATTTTCTCCTTTTTTTGCGAAGGAGTAAAATCAACTTTTCAATCAAATCCGCCTTAAACTGCCGGAATGGGTAAAATTGTACTTACATCACTTATATATTATTATACTTGCATTTTTAATTATTAAAATGTTATATTTACACTTTCAATTATCAAAATGTTATATTTGCACTTATGCAAATTAGGTAGGGTTATACATGCACTTTTCTCAATATTTTTTTTTAAAAAACACATTAGATTATAATTGTTTAACATCAAATAAGAGTATTAATAAACACAACAAATTATAATAGTTAAACATCAATAAAAACAATATACATAAATTTTAGAATATTAAAGTGTGCACCAAAATATGATACATAAATCTTGATGTTACAACGGTGCGGATTTATTTTTAAAATTTTTAATACCGATGTTTTGTTTTTTTTGATATCATTGTAACATATAGATGTGACACCTGATGTTATAAAATTTATGCGTATTTAAGTTTTGTTAATGTGTTTTTAGTGTATTGGTTTGATGTTTATCTATTTTATTTTAATGTGTATCACAACATTTTTAATTTGATGTATATTTTAGTATTTTTATTTGATCTTTTAAATATTTTTATTTGATCATTTTGTGTTAAATTATTTTAATTTGATGTAAATTTTTAATCTTTTTATTTTTATTTTATCATTTTATGTTTAATTATTTTTATGTTTGATTTAATGTATTTCTATATATTTTCTTGATATTTTTCTATCTTTATTTGATGTGTATCTTTCGAATTTATTTTTTTGTTTAACTATAATTTAGTGTTTTTTATTTTTTATTTGATGTTTTAACTATTTTTAATGTTTATTTTATTATAAATATTTGATTTGATGGTTTAAATTTTTTATTTGATGTTATTTATTTTTTAATTTGATGTATTATAATTCACAAAATCTTGTTTTAGGCAGCCTAAACTTTAGCCCAGGGTTTATTGTGCAATTATTGTAAATTTCATTTTGGGATGGGTTCTTTTAAGAAAAAGCTAATAAATTTAAGGACTGACTATGCAATTATCAAAAGGCTATAAATATCACCTAAATTTCAGAATTTTTATTTTCATTTTCTGATCGGATTCTCCTCCTCTGATAAGAAATTCTTAACGGCTTCCAACTGCCGTCATTCCACCGCCAACCGCTGCCGTCACCAACCGCCACTGTTTATTCACCGCGATTCTTCTTCTTCTGCAACAGCTATTCCTCCAAGATCGAGATCAATGCTTCGCTATAGCTGAGCTTCTACGGTCTCGATAGATCAACATTTTCGGGGAGGCAAGGTGAACGACGACGAGAGAACAACGAGTCAACGAGGGTGATTTGAACTGAAACGAGGCTAGGGTGTTCAGATTCGAATGGAGACGACGAGCAATGAAGAGGAGCTCTGCGACAAATAGGAAGTCGTTGCTTGCGATTTTCAGCAGTGGAGCTCTGGGATTTCGCGATGAAGAGAGATCGACAGCGATTTCCGGCGAGGAAAGACCTTTGTGATTTCCGGTGAGGAGATCGACGGCATTGCAGAGGAGATTGAGTTACAATTTTGCGATGAAGAAAGAGGCGTGTGAGATGCACGCGCTAGAAGGAAGAAGGTGGCGCGCGTGCGTCTCATGCGCGGCCAGGGCTGACCTTGACGGGCTGCAACATCGTCAAATGACAAGGGCGGCGTCGGAGCTGAGCTTAAGGTGAGGTTTAATATTGTGTTTTACTTTTTCAAAGGCTTGTTGAGGTATAATATTTATTTGACTGAGGTTTGCATTAACAAAGATTATTTTGTTTAGTAGTAAGGACTCTTACTCATGAGGTTGAGATCTTGTGTTCGAATCTCTGTGTGACCTTTATTTTGAAGATTTTATGTTCTTAATGTATATGCTGAGATTTAATATTATTTGACTGAGTGTATATTCAATAAGAGTCTTTGCTATAATGGTTATTGCTCTATGTTTTGAAATTAGTGACCTGAATTCAAATCTCACCTGGTCTTTTTTTAAGAATATTTATTCTTGAGGTACTGTAACTTTTTGCTGATGTTTGTAGCTTTTTTTCTCTTATGTTGATGTTTTTCAGTATTCTTGTGAAGTTAAATTGAAATGAGTTGATGTTTTGTACTTTTTTTGGTTGATATGGATTGATATTTGCAGTTTTTTTAAAAATTTTCTCATACTGATGTTTTTTTCATTTTCCGGCTGAGCTTTTGGTAATAGGAGTTGATGTTTGTAGTGTTATTTTTCTGATGCTGATGTTTTTCAATTTTCGAATGAGCTTCAGCTATTAGGAGTTATGTTAGTAGTTTTTTGGTGATATGGGTTGATATTTGTAGTTTTTTTTAAAAAAATTTTGTTGATCTTTTATGATTGTTTGAGTGAATAATTTATACTATTGAGGTACCGTATTTTTTTGTTGATGTTTTTCATTTTTTTTCTCATGTTGATGTTTTTCATTTTCTGAATGAGTTTTAGCTGATATGAGTCAATTTTTTTAGTTATATGGGTTGATATTTTTTGTTTTTTTAAACTCATGTTGATGTTTTTCATTTTCTCTGTGAGTTATATGTGATATGAGTTGATGTTTGTAGTATTGGGTGACATAGGTTAATTTTTTTGTAGTGTTTTTTTTCCTTCTTATGTAGACGTTTATCATTTTTTGGGTGAACTTTAGGTGATTGGAATTGATGTTTTTAGTTTTGGTTGATATTAGTTATTTTTTGTAGTTTCTATTAAAAACTTGATAATTGAATATTTTTTGATGTTTTTATAATTTTCATTTGATCTTTTGTTAGTTGTATACAACGTATTTTCAATTTTTTGTCGATTTTTATTTGGGTTTTAATATATATTTTTCAGTTTTATTTATTTATTTAAATATATTTTTTGCTCTAATTTTCTAGTCGATGTTTTTAAAATTTTTCGTTGATGTTCTATTATTTTTTGCTCATACTTATAATTTTCAGTTCAATGATTATATTAATTTTTTGCATTTTAAAAATATTTTTTCGATATTTTTAAATTTTTTTTGCAGATTTCAGATTGCAGGAAAATGATGGGAAAAAATTGGACAAAAAAGTTCCTGAAAAAATATTAGTGATAGATCCATGTAAAATTATTAGAGATACATCAATGGAGCTAGAATATAACTAGAATTGCATAAAAGCCTGCCTTACAGGAGACCAGCTCATTATAATTTATATGTGAATTATAGTACTAAGGTCAAATACACATCAACCCAACAAAAATCTATGTTTTCAGCCCAAAATTTAGACTTGATTTAAGACAAAAATTTTGACCTGATTTCAGCCCAAATCAATGTCCTTCTTAAATGAACACTTGCACGAATTCCAGGCAATGACAGTTATCGAAACAACGCAAAATTCCCGCTAATCGGACCCTAGCGACGACACCGGCACAAAACCCTTGTAAATCCAACCTTGACGACGTCGAAGAGGAGACATCAAAGTTCATGTGACAATAACACGATTGGTCAATAGGGTTTTCAACAACGATATTCAGCGGTAACAAAACAATAAAAACAATGGCAAAGGACAACAATTTTCAACAAGATGATTGGATTTGCACCAACGAAGGAGAGGAATCCATATTCACTGGAAAACACTCATGAATTTAAGCTCATTGACAATGGGAAATCAGTTGGTGGCGGTGAAATCTATTCGGAGAAGATGAAGTATGAGGGTTTATGTTTTTATTTCCTTAAATTTGCATATAAGTCTCTGAATTTTAGAAGTTCTCTACAAAACCCCAAATTAAATCTTATTACTTTTCAGCCCCTAAACATAAAAGGCTCATACTTTATATTTATACTAATTATGATTTGATCCCGTCTTACTATGAGAAGATCTTGTAGGAAACGGACTCAATTATTATAGTTTTTTAATCCAATTTCAAACTGACAATTAATCTTTTTTTTCATAAAAAATAAACCGTCATAGAAGGGGTCATAGAAGGGGTTTGGAGGATGTCCTCTTCTTTTCATAAAGCTCATATGTTTCCAAGATTGGCTTACATTGCTCGAAGGCTTGCATTGAGTTGCCAGTAGGCTTACATTTGTTATCTGAAGGCTTATATCGATTAACCCAAAAGGGTAATTACAAATTTGTAACCTTTATGTATAAAAATATAGTAATTGCAAGGGGTACATCCTAAGATAAATGGTCAAAATATTGCATACACATCCAAGTAGTTCAACTCGAACCACTAGAAACTGATCACAGTATTCAAATTAATTTCCAATTTTCAAAATATTGTACTACTGAATCTAAAGCAACCAAGACAGACTATTAATCGAGCCTGCTTATAGTTAAATTGTCATATCATAAAAGTTTGTAGATTATATATTTAAATTGTCCTTAATTATATTTTCCTTCGAACGTTCTTTCAACACTACTAAGTTCTTTCAAGCTCAGAGATTTTTTCAGCCTTCGAAGTTGGTGAGATATCTCTATCTCTTATTAATTAGTATATAATAAAATGCCGGAACTTACAGCCGAATTTATTTTTTCTTGACGACGAGTTGAAGTCCTTCTGGAGTGTATGAATAACCGTAGAAAAATTCACTAATTTGTAGTAGAAAAATAAGCCAGTGGAAGTATATGCCTATGATCGCCAGTGAAAGAATGGTATTAATAAGAGTGGGTCTTTTGATAGGCGGTTTGTCTATAATTTTATAAACAGGTCACTTATATTTTACCTTACAAATTGCATTTGTTAAATTACATAAAATTTTAAAAATATATTTTTTTTATATTTTCACACTTAAATACATATTATTACTTGTTTTAACTTTTAAAATACAACATTTAAATTTTATAAAAAAATTACAACATTTAATGTAAAAACCATTGTGGGCTGTACATAAATTTATGGAAAGACCATCTTTCATGAGACTTTCTCTATTGATAATACATTAATATTGTAGTTTTTTCCAAAGACAAATATGTGATTTAAGACATGGACTCTATTAATAATACATTAATATTGTAGTTTTTTTCCAAAGACAAATATGTGATTTAAGACATGGACGATGGAATTTTTATACTTATATGAAGATTTCAAAGACTAGAGAAATATTAGAGAACGGTTCACAATTCGGATACAGTATTCCAGGGGTAAAATGCGATCTGTATCCCACTTGATTTATCAAGTTTATAAGTAAAAATTAGGATTAAACGGTAACAAACTATGCATGATTTTAGAATTTTAAATTTTGCGATTCAAATTATCTCGTATCTTCGATATACCAAATAATTTTCAAACGGTTCAATATGATATAGTTTATAAAGAGAACTATAGGCTACAACTTATTAGAAAATGTTTGTGTATGATCCGCATAATAGAGTTATTTATTTTCATCACAAAATCAAAAAGACGGTCTTTCCATAAGTCATGGAAAAACCAAGGTTTAAAGTCTAAATTAGAAGAAATTAAGATAAAAATTTTGGGTTGTATGAACCGGGTTATAAAATTTATAACTACTACACGTTGCATAATAAAATTTTGATATTACAACAAAGACCTTTTAGCTTTTATTATTATAATTAAACTACATCTTTCCATAAGCCTATGGAAAGACCGTCTTTCCCAAAACTTTGCCAATAAGTAAATAACACAATTTGTATTGTTTTTGCTGGATTTTTATTTTTAAAACTTGATTTTGATGATGTATAAATTAGATTTCATATTTTTATTTAATTTTAAGTGAAGTTATATAATTTTAGTAATTATTTTAAATAAATTAAATTTAATTCGGTTTATTCGGTTTGAATTCGATTTTAAACCAAAACCGAATTTCAAATTTGATTCAGATAATTTGGGTTATTCAAGTTATTCGGGTAGATTTCGGTCTTGGATTTTTTAGGGTCAAAACCGAATAACCCGAAATGAATAAACTGAAAACTGATTAAACTGAACCGACGCCCACCCCTAGTCTTGACATCATGAGACAGAACAATCTCACTTACTCAATGGCACATAAGATTAAATTATATACAATAGTATCTGCGGCGAAAATAAAGTACACAGTAATAGTCTCATGGTCCTCTACTACTAAACCATCTTGCAATCTCGACCTAACCCACAAGATTGAATCAACACTAATCTGAATCAGCGTTCCAACCCAAATCGATCGTAGTAGCAAGCATCATAATTGCCTTTTTTTCCTTTTCAAGTTGCACGAGCTCATTAAAGAGATACACCAACCACACAAAATTTAATTACACTACACTTTTTAGAGTGACACCAAAGAAACCTTAAAATGTTTATTTTATTATTATCGATCTTTGTGCATTCGGTCTTTCTCTGAATTTTATGTTAAAGTAAGATTTGTGAAATTGTAATGAAATAATAAGGTTGTTGATGATATTTATAGATATTAGAGGGGTATTTTCATAACTAGAAATTGATTAGAACTAAAGTTATACTATTAGAGATAGATTTGGATTTAAGTTACATGAAAGATAACATTGTAAATTAGGTATTAAAATATAGAGAAAATGATAAAATAACCCCTTGTTTTACACAAAAGTGTCAAAATAACCCTGTAAATTTTGAAAGTGCTGAAATAACCATAAGTAATTAACGAAACTGCCGAAAGTGCCCTGCCTGCGTTGGCTGGGAAAAATCCGGCGTTGACCATCCCCAAAATGATCAAAACACCCATGCTTAGTTATAGTATCTCAACAGCATAAATTCTTTTTTTTTAAAATGTCCTAGTGGGATTCAAACCAGCGCCACTAACCTCAAAGTCCGGGTACTAATAACCACACCAAAGAACAATGTTGAACATTATCTCTGTTAAATAATAATAAAGCTCAACATATAGCTCAAGAATATAAATTCTTCAAAATATAAGACCTAGCGGGATTTGAACCCAGGTCTCTAGCCTCAGAGCATAGAGTACTAACAACTACACAAAAGAAACATCACTGTTCATATACTCAGTCAAATAGTATTTAAATCTCAGCAAGTTTTTGAAAAAGATAAAACACAAGATTAAACCTCACCTCCCATGAGCAAAAACTCAGTCGTCAGCCTCAGCCGTCTGTCTCTGCCTCCGCCTCCAGCTTCGTCATCGCCGTCGATGTCAGTCATTAATCTCGCGCGAGTCATCTTATTCATCCGGCGCATGCATCTCACGCTCTGCGTGCATCTCCGTACCGTTCATCTTCAGCCTCATTGCTATCACCATCGCCTCGTCATTGTCGTCGTTGCCATCGCCTCGCCGGTGTTGCCATGCCTCGTAAACGTTGCTATAGCCTTATCGTCGTAGCCATCATCGTCGCCTTATCACCTCGTTGTCCCCATTCGAATCTGCAAGCCTAGCGCCTCCACTGCAAATCTCTACATCTGCAAATCGTTCGCCACGTCGTTGTCGTCGTCGTTGTTTGACTCTGGTAACATCGATCGCAACGCCGTTGATCACAACGCCCTCCGTCGCTAGAAACATCGGTTGATCAAGATCGTAGGAAGAGCTCAACTTCGACAAAATTTTGATCTCGTTCCCGATCACTGTCGTGGAGCGAAGAAGAAGAAGCGCGACGGAAAATAATACTCACGGAAGAAGAGCGGTGGCGGTTGGCAGCGGTTACAGGTTTCCGATCGGAGAAAGAGAATTCCGATCGGAAGAAGAAAATGAGAATTCTGATATATTTTTTTTGTAATATATATATAATATTTTGATAACTGCACAATAGATCCCTAAATTTATTAGCATATTTTTTTAAAAAATCTATCCCAAATGAAACTTACAATAATTGCACAATAAACCCAGACCTAAAGTTTAAATTGGGTAAAATAAAATTTTGTGTAAAATAAGACGATAAAAAAAGTATAAGATACAGGTTATACGGTGCTTTGGAATGAGTTACATATCAGAATCTAATATAAATTGAAGTTGTTTGAAATATAGTACTCATGAGAGTCAAGTAAAATGTGTCCTTAAGCAGAAAGTAAACAAATATGGTGTGTAAGATGTCTATTCAAGAAAGGGAAATTACTATTTGAGTTGGAACGCCAGCTTGAGCTGATGCATTTACTTTCAGTGGGTGAAGGTCGAGAGTGTTGGACTTAATTATAGTATAGGTGGACCACATCTTCATCCTACCTTCCATCCAGCTACCAAGGCAAGTAGAGCGTTGTGTTCGACTGACCAGACTCAACTCAGGTTCTCTCCCCTAATAAATTATGGTATTTAAGTCACTATACGCTAGGTTGGCGTGGAGTAAGCTTTAATACACCATGTTGGTGTGGAGCTCTGATATACCATGTTGGTCTATCAAGTGTGAGGCTTACCCCACTCACCATCTGTGAGCCAATCATGTGGGAATTCATCTCACCTTGTAATAGATAGGTTTTTTTTTCTTCCATTTTAGCTATGGAGATCAATAGTCTATCACCACATCAATTGTAATAGAACATAAACTAGCAATAGTGCTAGTTTATTATCCAAGTAGATAAACAAACAAATTGAAAACCATTTCTATATCTTATTGAGAATGGTCGACTATTTGCTTAAAAAAGAAAAGGAAAGGAAATGAAATACTAGTATGTATACGAGAATAAAAGTTAATTTTATAATTTTGCTAGTTATTTAATAAATGGCTAAATTGTACTCCCTCCGTCCCAAAATAAGTTTCCTACTTTCATTTTTGGGACATCCCACTATAAACTTCATAATTCTAAACTTTCTGTATTTAGTCATAAATATGTGGTCATAACCTTTCTTTTCATTTGATTTATATAGACTCACTTTTATCACCCATTAAATATATGACACATACATGTTTTAAAATTTGTGTAAAAAGTAGTTCGGAACTTTAAAGTGACACGGTGGGAGTATAATTTTAGAGAAAAAAGATCATTCAAAAATTCGAATTGCCTTTAAAGATGGAGACTCATTAAGCAGCAGATGAGTGGCATATATTGGTGTCTTGTCTTCAAGATTTTTGAAGTGATTAGCGACAAACTAAGCACCTCCAAACCCGTGAATAACCCCAATTCCAATGTTTCAGATATTACAAGCGCAAGCCACACTTTAAAAAAGCTTTTGGAATGGAAGACAATCAGATGCGTTTTTAATTTCGGTCTATTTTTAAGAACATATAAAAGAACGTGTTGGTACTTCTTTACTTTAAATTTAGAGTCTGCTTCTTGTAAGACGGTATTTTCATAAGTTATGAAAAAAATTAAAGTTTAAATTACAAATTAGAAGAAATTAAAATACAAAATTTTAGTTGCATTAATCGGGTCATAAACTTATAACTGATGCACGTTGCATAATAAATTTTAATATTGCAATTAAATATTTTACCTTTATATAATTCTAATTCAAACTCATCTATCCATATGTCTATGGAAAGACCGTCTTTCTCAAGATTTTGCCCTAATTTATTCGTAATAAAACTATTCTAATATCCAATAGTACTATAATATAATTTTTGTGGTCATTTTTTAAGACTTCAATTTTTTATTTTCTTTATATATAAATAAATAAATGATAGTTTCTATTTTATTCATATGATAGTTACAACACGGAGTATAGTACACATTTTACTTTTCTAAATTGTGATAGCAATGTCAATTTTACCCTTACATTTAGACCTTATTTTAAGATAAGGTAAGTATTATGTTTTTTAAGGAAGTAAATTAATTTTTACTGTATAAAAACATAAACCAATTTAATTGATACAAAGTTTTGTTTTACACAGTCTAAAATTTAGTCTAGGATTATTATGCACTAATTAAGTATTTTAATTAGAATGTGGTTCTTTTTTAAAAAAAGTTGCAAATAAATTGAGAAAATAATAATAAAAAATTTGTTGATTATTACTCTCTCTGTCTCAATTCAAACTGCAATTTAATTATTCATTTAGTCAAAATTTCTTAACTTTGACCTCAAATTTGAATAGGTGTATAAGTATAAATATTATTGAGTGATATATTATTAGATTCGTTATAACATATATTTTTAAAATATAATTTTTTACAAATTTTAATTATCCTTAGTAAAAGATATTAAAAATCAAACATTTTTTGAGTCACTGATGAAAATCAAAGTGTGCAGGTTGAAATGATACAGAATGAGTAAAAAAAATCTTTATCTAAAGTTGGTCTCGTAAGACCATCTCTTTAATTGAAAGGAGGAATATAATGTACCGCATTCTAATATGCGTACCATAAACAAATTGTTATCTTTAATATTATCAAATAATCAATATCACATGTGGTTAAGGTAACCCTCTGGCAAGCTAATCATGGTTTTAACTTTCAAGTTTATCGTAGTTAATTAACCAATTTATTAAGATTAGGAAATGATTGTTGCTACGCACTACCAAATTATGGTAGCCGTCAAGGAAATAGTCAAATCAGCTTGGAAAAATATAAGGGGATCGTTATATTACGTCATGTATTTTATTGTATTATATTTGTATTTATTTAATATAATATGTATTTTGAATTAATTTTAAATTTTAAATTAATTTTAATTTTAATTTTGTTCCAGTTAATCACCGGATGATTTCTGGCTGAATTCCGCTGATATACCGGCGGTGGAGCTGATCGCCGGCGCCGAAAGTCTGTGGGTGCAGGGGTTCCGCCAGCGTATCCGCCGATCTCGTTTTCCTCGTTGTTCTCGCCGTTCATTTTTCCCTCTGTTCTCCTTCTGCGTTCTCCGTTCTCCGCTGTTCGTTTTCCCCGTTGTTCGTCGTTCGTCCCCTTCGTTCGCCGTTCAGTTTCCCCTCCGTTCGCCGTTCGTTTTCCCCTCCGCCACTATCCCATTTTTTCTCCTCCGTTCGCCGTTCATCCCCTTCGCCGCTGTCTCTTTTTTCTCCGCCGCCCTCCTCTACTTCCTCTGCCCTCTGTCGCCCGCTCTCCTCTCCTCCCTCCGCTCTTCGCCGCCGATTCTTGTTAGAATAAATCAGTTAGATGATTAAATTTGATTTTATCATGTTGACTAGTCTAAGAGTTATATTAGGACTTGTCTACCTTTATGTTTTGTACTCTATTTATTCTTTTTATCATCAATAATAATCAGTGTTGGAAATCATTCTTTCATGGTATCAGATCAAGTTCTGATCCTAAATTCTAAACCCTAATTTTTCCCCTCCCTCCCTCTCTTTTTCCAGCGGCCAGAACCTCCTCATTCCGGCCAATTTCCAGTACCTCTGACAGCTTTCCCGGCGCCTTCCGGCAGTCTTTTTTGGTGTATCCGATTGCGCTCTCTCTCCAGAAAGTTATTCGATAGCATTGTTGTCAACTCCAATTTGTTCTTCGAGTAGTATACGGCATCGGCGAGGATTAAACTCAAACACACTTCGCCGGTGAATTTGTCTTCCTCATCGCCAGTCAAGGGCTCTCTCATCGTGGCTATCAACGCCTGAGTTCCAGCGGCAATTTCTCGGCATCCAAACGTCCCGGCAGCAGCTTCGTCTTCGTCAGCGATTCCATCCAGAAATTCTTCGGCGCGTGAGATCCACGCGCTTCAGACCTGACCAACGCATTTTCAACACTCGCGTGTGGGATACACGCGCGCAATCATCTCTGCGCGTGAAACCATGCGCTCAGCGCGTCCAGCACGCGCGATCCCTTTTCAACCGCGTGAATACACGCGCCTGGCGGATTACTGATGCATTTTTTACCTTCCAGCTGATTTTTTGTCCTTTGGTTTGGTGGTATGGCCCATTTTGGTTCTCGAAGGTGTGATATTTCGAGACATACAGGTCTTTCTCAGTGGATTTTGGATTAGGGTGCTACAAAACACATGGCATCGTCTCCAACTGTTGTTGATCGTGTGACACTCTATGATGGTTCTGCTCATGTCTCTATTGACAATGGTGCTAAACTCCCTATTACACATGTTGGTGATTCTTGGCTTTCTAAATCTTTGCTTATTTATGATGTGCTTATTGTGCCTGATATCACTAAAAATTTGTTTTCCATTAGCAAATTGACTCGGGATTTAAATGTTATTGTCTGCTTTGATGACCGTTCATTTGTTATTCTGCATAAAATCACTAGGGAAATCTTGGGTCATGTTAAAGATAGTCTTTATGTCTTAGACTATGGTACATCTGCTTTACTGTCTACTGTGGAGTCTAATAAGTCGCGTGCGTCTTTTGAAATATGGCATGCTCGACTTGGTCAT
>JAULKM010052475.1:0-12681 GCA_032355605.1 Rubia tinctorum
TTGAATTGTGCCATTTTCTTTGGGACGGACGAAAATAGAAAGTGTGTCATTTTCTCCGGGACGGAGGGAGTATATAAAAAATTGCGCTCGTCAAGAAATTTTTCTAACCACTGGTATGTTTAACTACGTATAGTAAAAGACAAACAAATAATTATTTTTGAGAAACTACTTTTTTAATAACGAATCCATCAATATCACATACGATAATATTATTACTTATATATCTATTCAAATATGCAGTCAAAGTTGGACAGTGAATAGTGACATAAAGTAAATTGTACATTTTGAGTTGAGACGGAGGGAGTAGTTAGATCTTACTAGTGGGGTACGGATTTGACACTAAAAAATTAGATGGGTGAATTTAAATGAATGAAATAAATTAATAAAATTGAATTTTAAAAGTCAAAAAATAAAATGAATGAATGAAATTTTATTAACAATAAAAAATGTATTAAATTCCTAAAATAATTAAAATAAAAGTACATCTGTTTCTTTATTATTGACACACTTTTTTTGGTTATTTTTTTATTGGCACACTTTCCATTTTTGGAAAGATTTTTCAATTTCATCCACTCATTATACTTTTTACATTCTACATTTAATTTCATCCACTCATTTTCTTCACCTAAATCCAAGCATCTAAGCATATGGTGCCACTTATGAAAAAACAGAGGGAGTACGTCAAGTTCGTAGGTTCGGAGGAAGTATCTTTCGCCTTTGGAAAGATTCCTTCAATTTCATCCACTCGTTCTACTTTTTTACATTATACATTTAATTTTATCAACTCATTTTCTTCAACTAAATCCAAATATCTAAACATATGATGTCACCTATTAAAAAAAAAGTACGTCAAGTTCGTAGTTTCGGAGGAAGTATCTTTTGCCTTTTCCATTTAATTAAAAAAATTGTGAAATCAATCAATACTTCAGTAATATATTGACAATACAATGAGAACGATATCATGTAGTCTCCCTCTTATAACTTTATTTGCACTCTTATTTTGTTTATTGTTGTCGATCAAAATTTGAACGCACATTTAAATAGATATATGAAAAACAATATTATTGTACTGATATTGCTGAATTCGTCGTAAAAGTGCTCCATCTGTCCCATGAGTTTTGACATATTTATTTTTTTACGGTATTCAATTATCATGTTTACCCGTCAATATCTCTTACTACATATAATAATTTCACATAAAAAATTAATATTTAGAACATGGATGTTAAGATAAATCTAACAATATCTCACATGTACTTTAATTGTAAATATATTAATTTTATATTTAGAGTCAAATTTATCAAAATTGAGTTTGAAAAATTAAATAAGCCAAAATTCGTAGGAAGGAGGGTGTAGTTTTTAAATATCAAGTTATTATTTGCCTTTTTTATTGTTAGGTAGACATATTAACGGTCAAATATATTTCTTGAATAATGTGATAATAATTGCTATGCAGATTGAGTTGTGAAAGGGGAGTAGTTAATTACTTCTGGAAAAGGTGAAATTTCAAGTTCGTCTTCATTTAACTTTTACCAAGAAATGGGTGAAACATGTTCATCTAATTTTTTTTGGTGAGACAGATGGTCTATGTATAATTATTTAAAGATGATAGATTCGTCGTAACATGCAATTTTAAATATATATTTTCATGTGTCATCATTGTTCATGATTATAATATATATAATTAAATATGTATTACTATATTAGAGATGGTGAAAAAAATTATACACAAGTTAAAAAGCACGGAATATGCATTTCCACAAAAATTCATTCGAATTGAAGATTCCCTCCAGCCACTAACACTAAGTTATTAGATTCTTCAATTACCAGTGTAAGAAGAGGGCTTATAAGTATTTACTTTTAACCTAAATAACAACTTTTTTTATGTTTAAAAAATTAATAAAATATACACTAAGGAAATGGTTAAGATAATTCTATCTTTTACATGAAAGGCAAAATAATACAGTAAAATTTAAAAGTGTCAAACTAACAATAACTTATTGTCGAATGTGCCAAACTAACTCTGCATTGGCATGACTCTTTTTGTCAACAAGAAGTTTGGTCGGAATTTGACCATAATTTAATGAAAAGATTATTTTTCCCCTTACAAAAATATGAGTACAGTGACTTTAAGTATAAAGTGTTAATATAACCATGTAAAATCAGAAAGTACCCAAACAACCCTAACATTAAGAAGTATGTGCCAATATAACCTTGTGATGCATTGAATTCAATGGCCAACAAAAAATTTGGGCGGAAATAATAGAAATGACCATTTTGCCCCTAAAGTTTAAAAAAAAGGAAAAATGAATAAAATGAATGAAAAAGTGCAAAAATAACCCTATAAAATTGAGAAAATGCAGGAATTACATTGTAAAATCTGAAAGGGCAGAAGTAACCCTATCTTATTGTCAAAATGTGCAGTTTTACCCAATTTACACAATTCAGGCATTGACTGATGCAATTTCAGCATTGAACATTTGTGAAAAGACAAAACTACCCCTAAACCTAAAACTAAATATCTAATGATCATTTTACCCCTTAAACCTTTTCTTTTCAAACACCCTGAACCTCCCATCGTGCACCGCCGCCATCGCCGCCCACCTACCACCACCGTCGATCAGTGCTCCTCAGCATCTCCGACCACCACACACTCATTCATAGTCCTAAACACCATTTTTTACCTCATGTCCTAACTTCCTATTTTCGCAAGCGCTCAACAACATATTTCAATTTCTAAATCCGGTTGAATCCCTTCGTGTCTCATCTCAGCAAAACTTAGAGGCCCCTCCCACTCGTGCCCCCACGAGCATAAGCATTAATAATAGTGGTATAGGTTAAAATCAGTGGTGGAACCAGGGGGTGGCGAGGGGGTGCTGGCGCCACCCCTAGGATCCGGAGGCCCGAGTATTAGTGGTAAGGGACACCAGAATCCTCTGATTCTGCCACCCCTTCGAAACCGGCGAAAATCCGGCAATTCCGCCGTGGAAGACGCCCGAAGAAGAAGGTCGCGTCCAGTTTTTTTCATTTTCCGCCTAAACAAAACGACGTCGTTTTACTTATCAAAACGACATCATTTTGATGGTTTTTTTAAAAAAAGGGCCGATTGGGCTGAAACCCAATCGGCCCAAATCGAACAGAACCCCAAAATTTAGGCCCATCTTCATCAGCGGCTCAGCGCTGCAAACGCTCGTGGCCTGACTCCCTCCGCTTCCGGCCTCCGCCACAACGCCACCTCATTGCGCCCGGGCATCCCCCCCCCCCCCGACCGACGCCGCCGTCACTCCGCCGCGCCCCGCCGTTCGCCACCCCTTGCCAGACCTCCTGGTTCCGCCACTGGTTAAAATACTAGGCATAATCCAATCTCTCTTCATATTCTCAAGTAACCTGAGAGATGTTTCATACTGTCAATTTCTACCAAAAGCATTAATAATTGAGGTATATGTACAATGAAACAGTTCTAACCACATCATGCTCAGGCATTTCGTCAAACACCTCTTATGCTTTCTCCAAAAGGTCGCCGTGGCCGAGAATGCCAATCATCATAATGTATATATGTTCATTAGGCTTGCACCGGATTTGGTGTTGCATATATTTGAACAGGCAAAGGGATCGCTGCCAGTCGCCGTGAGCGGTGAATTCCCTGAACACATGCGAGAAATCAGTGATGAGGAGCTTGTTATTGAAGGCGTCAAGGCACCGCACGATGCTCCACCGGCTACCACACACTCACGCCACCGGTGGTCCTCAACATCTCTGACCACCACACTCTGCGTTGAGCAGCAGGGTTGGCCACGCACCACCTCCAATGCGTACTCCGCATCCATGGCCTCCTCCTCCACGCCACTGTAGGCTACAATGGCCACGTCGAGCTAAAACAATAGTTGAATTTAATCAACGACCACGACATGCTCACATCACTGGTGGTCCCCATCATCTTAGACCACCACACTACGCGTCGAACATCATCGTCGGCCTTGCTTAGGGTTTTATGGTGTACTTTTAATTTAATCAGCACACCTGGTGGATCTGCGATCGCCAGTGGCCGGCTGGCGGTAGGCGGTGAGGGGAGGGCTATTTTTGTGGTATTTTGGCACGTTTTCATCCACAATTTTTAGGGAAGACAATATAAATGGAGGGATGGGGAAGGCAATAGAGATGGGAAGGGTGTAATGGTATTTTCTCATTTTATTTTATTTTCAAATTTTCAACTCGGGGGTATACTGGTTATTTCACTAACTTCTGGCCAAATTGATCGTAGACTATTTGGTCAATGAAGTTCGAAGTTAATTTTGCACTTTCCTATTTTACAAGGTTATATATGCATTTTCAAACAAAACATAGGGTTAAAAACTCACTTTTCTCTAAAATGAAAAATACTCAATTGCCCATTTTCTTCTTCAGTTCTTCTTCTTCCCCCTTTCCTTCTTCCCCCTTTCTTCTTCAATTCTTTTTCTTTCCCTTTTCTACTTAAATTCGTCTACTTCAATTCTTCTACTTCCCCATTTTCTTTTTCCTGCCGGCGTTTGAATAGGGAAGTTCAAACATGGCTTGAGACGGGACTTCTTAAAATTGGGATTGGACATCTGGTGAGAGGGATTTGACGCAACTTGGCATCAGTTGATTCATGGAGGCGCAGCTTTGGTCGATTCACGGCGGTACTGAATTCGTCGGACCTCGAGCGACCTTCAAATGTCGAAGCCAAACGTTAAATTCATCGGATCTCGACGGTGGCTCTTAGAGGAGGTGGCACAAAGGTGATCCCCGTAAACGTGAGTGTCTTGGATGGCTTCATCGAAGCTCCGACGATGTGGGTAGGAACTTCTCTCTACTCTGGTGGCTTAAGGCTGGTGTGTCGGTGCCCCTCCGTTGGTGATATTGTGAGATAGCGTTGAAAATTCATCGCTTCTCAAGTTGTCCTTCATCGCAGCCGCGACAGTGCTGCAATGATAAGCGCTGGTAATGAGATTTGGTGGGATGGGATGGTGGTGGTGGGGTGGTGGTGGAGGGGGTGGCAGTGATTGGTGGGGTGGTGGTGGTGGTGGGGGTGGCGGTGTTGGCAGTGGTGGTGGAGGGATGATGGTGGTGGCTGGTGGCGGTGGTGGAGAGATAGAGGGGGGAAGTTTTAGCTGACCGAGGGCAAATTAGTCATTTTGCTTCAGGTCAACGGCCAAAATTTACGGTCAAAACCAAAAAAATCCCGGAAGGTTATATCGGAACAAATCTGTGTAAAGTTAGGGTAGTTAGGCACTTTCTAGTTTTACATGGTTATATTGGCACTTTCAACTTAAAGTCAAGGTTAGAAAAATATTTAAATATTTTTTTGAATTGTCACAATTTTATCTTTAATTTCAACAAATTTTAGACTGGACCCGTTGTTTTCCCAAAATATTCCTACTTTTCAACAATTATTTCTTGCCACATCAGCTCTCTTAAAAACTTGGTTCAAAAGCAAACATGTCATTTTATCTTGGATGGTAGGAATATAACATATGGTTAGATCAACACTAATTGAATAAACTTAGGATTAGATAAGCATTAACTGGAAAAAAACAAGGTTAGATCAACATTTAATCAAAGAACATAGGGTTAGATCAATGCTATTTTCATAAACTTCTTTGAACAAGTATATATCCCTAGATGGAATGCTATTTTCTAAACTTCTTTGAACAAGTATATATCCCTAGATGGAATACAATGAACTTCATTTCCTAATGATTAAATCGGTAACAAAAACACTTGCAACAACCAGCCAAATACCATAAAGCACATTCAAATTCATCAAATCACTCAATGAGACGACATCCTACGACTAGCACCTACCGAGTGGAATAAACCACAACAACAATCATAACACGTTTTCACCCGACAACACTAAATTCACTACCTTCAAGTCCCTAACAATTTTCGAACAATTTTTTGGCCCAATGATACCTTGATTAGGAGCAACCTCATTCACACAATCTGTCTTCACTACCGTTCTACGAACGTCAAGCTGGAGATGAAACGAGGTGACAACACTATCTCTTCCAGACTCAACCGCAATTTACATAACCCACCTCTGCCATATGTGGACGTTACATCCATAATACATTCTGCACGGATTTTTTTTCCATTCTCCACGGATTTTTTTACATTCTCCACATAAACACTGTTGTTTCGGAGGAGTAGGCCTTGCAAATGAGGGATGCAAAAGAGGCAAGGGATCAGACCTTGCAAGCGAGGGAGGTGGGAGAGGTGGAAAAGGAGTAGACCTTGAGAATGAGGGAGAAGGAAGAAACAGGGAATGAGGAAGAAACAAGAGAGGAGGTATCAACATGGTGAAGGTGTGGGGGATGAAGAAGAAGAAGAAAATGATTTTTGGTTTTTAAATAAAGATAACAGTGTTTAATCCAAACAAGTGGTGTTCAGGGATAAAATAAGCATCAAATTTTCTACTTAAATATTAGGGGTATGTAAGACTTTTCAAGTTTGGTCAAGACTAATTTTTTGGGTTAATGCTAAAAATGACACAAAAGATTGTAACTGCACAATTCGTCAATAAGTTAGGGTTAGTTTGACACTTTTCAATTTTGAAGGGTTATATTGACACTTTCATGTAAAATATAGGGTTAGAATTATTATTTTCCCAAACAATTATTTTAAAAGCAACAGTAATATTTGAAGGGCCTCCTTAATATAAACCTAGTGGAGGAAGGAGTGATTAAAGGTGCTTCTATCAAACCAGAGAAGGAACTTTAGATCCGTCTTCTCTGGCTCCACCTTTGATCATTTTTTATCAAAGGCGGTTTAAAAAACCGCCTTTAATAGGTTCCGAGATAAGTTCTGCACTCAGAACCTATTTTTGACCTTCCAAAAAATAGATGTCAAAAACCAATCTGTTTCTGCCAGCAAAGAAAACCCTGAACACGTTCGATCTGTGAAAACAACACTAGTACAACACTAGAGCCCAACAATAGAACATCAAATAAAGGAGTTCAGTAACATTAAATAAATAAAAATACAGCAAATGAGGCGGGGAATCAAGCTTCGGACAAATCCACCGGCGGTGGTGGACGCGCTAGAGCGACGAATGATTCAGCATAGGTGGAGGACGCGACGGCTCAGCTCGATCCAGCGGAGGGGTGGGCGAAGGGTGGACTGGAGAGGATAGAAAAGAGAGGGAAGTGGTCGGGCTAGAGAGGATAGAGAAGAGAGGGAAGTGGTCGATCTAGATAGGGTAGCAGCGGCACGGCTAGAAGATAGAAAGGGGGGCTAGAGAGAGAAAAAAAGGGAGGCGTTGGAGAGAAGAGAGGGGATCGATGGGCATAAAATCCTAAGGAGGGAAAAGAGAAGGGGAAAATGAAAGGGGCTTGGGCCAAGCCCATTAGAGACGGTTATAAATGTAGAACTGCCTTTAAAATTTTAAAAAAAGTAACTTGAGATAGCACTTCCGAACCTTAATTAATGGCGGTTCTAAAGGAGAAACCACCTTTTATTGATCAACATTAATGGCGGAACCGCCTTTAATTAATTTTAACCGCCTTCAAAATGAAAAACGTGACCTGGTAGGCACTTCCGAACTTATAAGTCCCCTTTTAAAGAGGTTTTAAGCGAATTTTTCAAAACCGCCTTCCATTGCAGCCTTTAATAGGACGCTCTCTACTGGTGGAAGGTAAATGAAATATTTGCTTCCAACCTCCAAATTTATATATCCAAAAAACTATATGTATGAAAAAGAGAAAAAAGGGTAAAATATAAATATATCCCTATTGTTTTCTAAAGTGCCAATATAACCCTGTATAATATGAAAGTGCAATTATAACCCTAACTTTTACATCAAATGTGCCGATAAATCCGTATGACACTATTTCGATGTTGACTGGGTATTTTCCGGCATTGACTAAACCTAAAAGACTAAAATACCCCTAATGTTAAAACTAAAAATTTAATGACAAAAATACCCTTGTGTTCTTCTCCATCTCCAAAACCAGCACCACCGCTCGCCGCTGCTCTAGCACCGCTAGGATTTGGAGTTTTGCCACCAGAATTTGGATTTTGCCACTTCTCATATGGAGAATGTACACATAGTATTCCAGAAGTGGGGAAACAGACACCAATAGTTATTGAAATTTCACAAATAAAAGTACAAACAGAAAAAATACAAAGCGATCAGTTGAATAATTGGTAATTAATTACCTTAACAAGGAAGCTTCCAGGCCAGCATTCAGATTCGGAACGGCAGCGTTTTTCAACGGCCAACACCGATTCTGCTACCATATCCCGCCGCTCTTCCACTCCACCACCACAGCCCCCCGCACCCCAAACCCGAACACCACCACCTACTTTCCTCCTCACCCTGCCCCGTCGTCCACCACCACCACCCAGCCCTGAACCCTACTTCTCGGAACCAGTGGAGGTTTGGATATTCCCGGTGTTATTCCTCCTCGTCTGGGGATATTCAAAGCCCATCTCGCCACCGCACCTGGATCCATCTGAAACCCGTTCAACAGTACGGAAGCTCGGCTGAAAATTGGTGGGGTTCTTCTCCTAAAATTTTCCGTGAATAGCAGGTCCACTGCGGCCTAGAAGACGATCTTTGGATTGAATTTCCGCCAATTGGAGCCATCGACGTCGACTCTCCCACTGTCGACCCTAAATCCGCCGCCTCCTCCTCTCCGTAGCTCCACCATAGAAGTGGTGGAATTGGAGAAGGAAGAAGAGGTGAGCAGTAGGTATGGGCAGAATTAGTGAAGGGAAGCGAAGGAAGAAGAGGGTGCATTAGGGTTAATTTACCATTTCATTTCATTTTTTTTAAGGGTTAAAATAATCTTTCTAATCAAATTCGGGCTTAAAGTGTCAGAATGGATTATATTTGCACTTATACTTGCTACCTGGGGTTATATTTGCACTTTCAATTATCAAAAAAATTATATTTGTACTTATGTGAATTAGGTAGGGTTATATATGCACTTTTCTCTTAGGAAAAAGAGTAAAGTTGTATATAAAAGTGAATTTGTTTATATTATTTATCAGATTTTATTATTGTGAACATCGTAAAGTTAATTATGCTTCGATAATGTGAGATCCTTTTTCATAATTTGCTTTAGATCCTTAAAATTTTAGAAATGACCTTGCATGTTTGTAGTAAATGCAGAAGCCGATCACCCCAAATTTTAATATATCAGTTTTGCTCATTTTGCGAAGTATATAATACATTATCATGTTTGGTATATGATTAAACTCAACGTTACTTATTTTTAAAATTATATTTAAAATAAATTTATTTATGTAAAGCAAAAGATGTTTATGATAGCATACATTTTAATCTAACTGACATTTTATATATTTTTTGAACCAACTATTAAAAAAATCTTTTTCTATTATCAAGAACGATTTTCTATGGTTTTCTAACATTGACTCCCTTTGACTGCAAAAAATTTCAAGTCATATTTGACCATCAGTATATACAATAACGGACATCATGTGTGGTGTCTGTTTAATCTCCGTAACATGTAATTTCTAAAAAGTAAAATTTTATAGTCCGTTATTGTATGAAATTAAAGTTATCGATGATCAAACATGCCTTGAAAAATTTTCAGAAAAAATGGAGGCATTGTTAAAAGACCAGAGAGAGTGTCAAAATTGACATGAGAGTCTTGTGATAGAACAGAGGAGTTAGAGCATGTACAATGGAGGTTTCTTTGTGCTATATTTTTAAAAAACACCATAAAGAAACCACAAAGAGACCACAAATCCCCACAACGAGGGTCTCTTTGTGGTTTTTTAATTAAACAATCGGTCTCTTGGCTGAAGTGGAAGCAACCAGGCCCAAAGCAAATCAGCCATGTGATTGGGGCCCTTGCGTCAACGCGGGCCCTTTTTTGTCTCCTTATGGGACACGTGACAGCCTGTGTCCTAGCCATGTTCCAGTTTTTTATTTTCTTTTCCATGCATGGGACACGTGGCAACCTATGACTGGGCCACATGTCCCAATAAAAATGCTCCTTTAAATTTTTATTTGAATTTTTCCTCTCTCATTTAATTTTAATTCATGAAATATATTTTTTAAAAACAATTACAATTACATCTAAAATTTTAAATTATAATAAATGAGATTACATTTTAAAATTAAAAATATAGTATTAAATTTCACATCTAATATATTTTGGGTGTGCAATTTATCTAAATTAAATATATTAATGATAAAATTAATGAGTAGGATATATAAAATCAAATGGGATCCATGTAGAGGTTTGTTAGTGATTTCTACCATTTGTGAGGTGAAAGAGAGAGAATGAATATTTAATTGAATGAAACCACAAGAATGAATTTTTAGTGGCTTTACCATTGTACATGTTTTTAGAGCATATACAATGTGGGAGCATATACAATGTGGGCTTCTTTGTGAAAAGAGACCACAAAGAGACCACAAACCCTACAATGTGGGTTTATTTGTGGTCTTTTTCAAAAATTGACCACAAACCCTACAATGTGGGTTTTTTTGTGGTCTCTTTTCAAAAGGAGATCACAAAGAAACCACAAAGAGACCACAAACCCTACAATGTGGGGTTTTTTGTGGTCTCTTTTCAAAAAGAGATCACAAAGAAACCACAAACCCTACAATGACGTCTCTTTGCGGTCTCTAACCAAAGAAACCAGGAGCTGGTAGGGGAAGGAAGCAAGCACTTCCAAACTATTCATCTCTTGTGGTAGGGGACACGTGGCAGCTCATGACTGGGCCACGTGTCCCCACTTTGACCAGCCATTTTTTTCTTCACTTGGACACGTGGAACCATTTGATTGGGCCACATGTCTGCATTTAATTTTGTAATTTTTTAAAACTTTTATTTAAAATTTAAAATTTTCATTTTAATTTTTAAAAATAAAATAATGTCAAAATTTTATAAACGAATTTAAATTTGGAAAATCAAAATTCAATTTTAAAATAAAATATATATTATTAAATTTTACATTTCAATTTATTTTGAATTGACAAATTTATTTAAATTAAATATTAAAGCTAAAATTAATGAATATGATAGATAAAATCAAGTGGGATATATGGAGTGGTCTCTTAGTGGAAGTAAAAAAAATAAGTAGTTTCTTCGTGGTTGCTTTTCTTGAGATGGAAGACAGAGAATGAATATTTAATTGGAAGAAACCGATCTTGCTCCCAGGGGCGGAAGCAGGATAAAAATGTAGCGGGACTGAAATATTTTTTAAATATTTTCATATATCATAGGGGCTGATAATTTTTATTTAAAATTTTTACCCTGTATTCACCAATCGAGCTAAGCAGGACTGAAGAAGAACTATCGAGAGCTAGACCGGAGGGAGTATTTTCTGTTGTTTTAAGAATTAGAGTACCAGTAAATTACATTAGTAGTATCCATGGTTTTTAAAAATTCCATTACAGATACTCCATCTGTCTCAATTCAAACTGCAATTTAACTATTCATTTAGTCAGAATTTCTTAAGTTTGACCCCAAAATTGAATAAGTGTATAAGTATAAATATTATTGAGTGATACATTGTTAGATTCGTTATAACATATATTTTCAGAATATCAACTTTTTACAATTTTTAATTATCTTTAACAAAATATATTAAGAATCAAACATTTTTTAGTCAACTGATGAAAGTCAAAGTGTGCAGTTTGGAACAGAGGGAGTAGTATTATATAGTGTCGATTATTTTTTGTGGCTTGTTTTAATTGGATGAAAGGAGTATGACAAATGTGGTTAAAATGAATCAACAAAATTTCGACTGCGGTCAAGAGTGGAGCGAGACAACTATCTGAATTTTTGGGTAAATATGACAATATGACAATTTAGTAGTCCTACGTTTTTACCAACCATGGACTCCACATGGTTGTGTCTAATTTAAAATAGTAATTTCATCTGAAGGATTACTCCTTCTATAATTCCTCTTTTATGTTAGTATTGATATACTTACTTTATTTGATATATTCAATTTTTACATCAAATAACATTAAAAAATAGATTAATATTATTTAATTATTTTATATTTATTATGTTTAATTTCATCTATTCTTTATTTTTAATGCCATACAAAAAAATAACATGACAATAATAAGACAATGGAAACAAATTTTAATTTTAATTATTTAACGTAGGTGATATCATGTTGATTGTTGTTTTGGATTTTTTCAAATGTCGTTTCATTTGATAGAATTCTTGTCCTTGCTTTAGAACATATTTCAGGAGCTCTGGAAGTGAAATACCATTAAAGATGCCACTTGAATTTCAATCCTGAGTAACTAACCTACATATGGAAGAAGAAAAAAACTTGTTTCGATCCATTATTGGCAAAAGGAACATTTATGATAATAGAGATATGTGGTAATAAAGGAAATGTGTTTTTCAGTGGAAATGAGGGGATAAATTTCACAAGCATAGATAATTGATAGAGGTGGTAAATGAGTGAACGAGTTAAATATGCATCGGATATATATATATATATATATATATATTGGATAATTTTAAATATGGATATAATTCATTTCGACTTGTTTTATGACGGGTCCAAAAAAAATTTATGTTGAAATCTGCACAATTGATGTGTCGTTTTACACCAAAAATAAATTGAGCTCTAAACTGAATTTCTGTTCAGGATTCTGCGGTCGGTATGGGCATACCGACCAGTATAGCTGCGAGCAAGTTCGTTTCCCAAGAGATT
>JAULKM010052486.1:0-12681 GCA_032355605.1 Rubia tinctorum
TTTTAATTACAATTCAACCAAGTCCCCCCCACCAAATATGGAACCTGCAAAACTTTTATTTATTAAGAGGGAAAAATAATCAAAACCACTTCATATTATAGTGGGAGAAATAGATTACCGAAGATTTTGTGGATTTGATCTGACATATAGAATGCATGTTGCCCTAGATTTTCTATATACGTTCCTTGGGAGTAGTTTTGGTTGGACAGCTTTCGCCTTACTTCATGTTCTATTATCAAAGAAATATTCACCATTTTGTTAATACTTGTGAGAGGGTGGAAGTAGGAGTTAAGAGGTTGATGGAAGAGAGTTGGAGAGCTTGATGAGAAAGTCAGAATGACATATGGAGGTTTGGTGTGTAAATTCTTGTCTACCGTCCAAATTATAAAAGTTGTAGTAAACTGAGAATATGAACAAATAAACAAGAAATTTTGAGTTCCATACAAGAAAATCACGTCCCTCGTGAGCTTTCGATTTCTATTTTTTTATCCAAGTCATAGATATACTCAATATGGCGAACAACTTAAGAGGCACATGAACTCCCTTCATCATTCACTTTTGGACCTTTATCTTTTTTCTGAACATTTTTGGCTCCACAACTAACAAAACTGCTGAGTTGTGGCCCTTTCGTCCAGTCAAAACATTAATTCTAAAGTCTTCTCTGCTAATTGAGGGGTAAAAAAGATATTTCAGGTTTATTATATACAAACCCAACCCCCTGTGTTTCTTAATTTACATATACTCCCTCTTTATGCATTTTTTTTAATTACAATTCAACCAAGTTCCCCCCCCCCCCACAAAATATGGTACCTGCAAAAAAATTACTTATTAAAAGGGAAAAATAATCAAAATCCCTTCATATTGTTGTGGGAGCAATAGATTACCGAAGATTTTGTGGATTTGATCTGACATATAGATAGCATGTTGCCCTAGATCTTTCTATATACATTCCCTGGGAGTAGTTTTGGTATGACAGCTTCTTCCTTACTTCATGTCCAGTCATCAAAGTATTATTCACTATTTTTCGAGACTTGTGAGAATGTGGAAGTAAGAGTTGATAGGTTGATTGAACAGAGCTGGAGAGCTTGATGAGAGGGTCAGAAGAACATCTGGAGGTTTAAGTGTGTGTGTGTGTGTGTACTGTCCAAAATTTTAAAGCTGCATGAAACTGATAATATGGACAAAGAAAAAATGACTTTTGATTTCCATGCAAAGAAAACACGTCCCTCGTGAACTTTCGATTTCCATTTTGATGCAAGTCATAGACATACTAGTTAGGAAAAATGACTTGGGAGGCCCCTGAACTCCCATCATCGTTCACTTTTGTCCTCTTATCTTATTTTTTAAACATTTATTGCCCCTCAACTAGCATAACTGCTAGGTTGTGTCCCTTCCATCTGGTGAAATCGTTAATTCTAAAGTCTTTTCCAGTAATTGAGTGTAAAAATGAATTTTCTTGCTTAATATTTACAAACACAACCCTTCCCCCTGCATTTTCTTTGTTTACATGTAGTCCCTCTTTATTTAAATTACAAGCCTACCCCCCCCCCTGCATTTTTTTAATTACAATTCAACCAAGCCTGCCCCCCTCCCTTACCAAATATGTCACCTATAAAACTTGGACTTATTAAGAGGGAAAATAATCAAAATCACTTCATATTGTGATGGGAGATATAGATTACCGAAGATTTTGTGGATGTGATCTGACATATGGAATGCATGCAGCCCTAGATCTTTCTATATACGTTCCTTGGGAGCGGTTTTGGTTGGACAACTTCCGCCTTACTTCTTGTTCAGTCATGACAACAATATTAACCATTTTGTTGAGACTTTTGAGAGGGTGGAAGTAGGGGTTGAGAGGTTGATGTAAGAGAGCATGAGAACTTGATGAGATGTTCAAAAGAACATATGGAGGTTTGAGTGTGTGAATTTCAGACTACTATCCAAATTTTAAAAGCGGCAGGAAACTGTTAACATAGACAAAGAAACAAGGACCTTAGATTTCCATGCAAGGATATCATTCCACTCGTGAGCTTTCAATTTCTATTTTGATCAAGTCAAAGATATACTAGTTAGGGCGAACGACTTGGAAAACCCCTAAACTCTCTTCTTTTAGTCCATTATCTTCTTTTTTTTGAACATTTTTGTCCCCTCAACTAACATAACTGCAGAGTCGTGGACTTTTCATCCAGTGAATACGTTAATTCTAATGTCTTCTCTGTTAATCAAGGGTAAAAATGAACATTCATGTTTGTATTTACAAATACAGCCCCCTTACTTTTTTCTTTATTTACATATAGTCCCTCTTTATATAAATGACAAATCCAGCCCCCCCCCCCTGCATTTTTTAATTAAAATTAAACCAAGCATCCCCCCAAATATGTCACTTGCAAAACTTGGATTTATTGAGAGGAAAAATAATTAGAATCATTTCATTTGTGGTTGGAGATATAGATTACCTAAGATTTTGTGGATGTGATATGACATATGGAATACATGCTACCCTAGATCTTTCTATATACGTTCCTTGGGAGTAGTTTTGGTTGGGCACCTTCTACCTTAATTCATGTTCAGTCATCGAAGCAATATTCATCATTTTGTTGAGACTTGTGAGATGGTGGAAATTGGGGTTGAGAGGTTGATGAAAGAGAGCTGAGAGCTTGATGAGAGGGTCAGAAGAACATATAAAGGTTTGAATGTGTGAATTCTTGTCTACTGTCCAAATTTAAAAGCTGTGGGAAACTGATAATGTGGACAAAGAAACAAGGAAATTAAATTTCCATGCAAGGAAATCAAATCCCTAGTGAGCTTTCAATCTACATTTTGATGCAGGTTAAAGATATACTAGTTAGGGAGAATGACTTGGGAGGCCCTTGAACTCCCATCATCTTTTACTTTTGGCCTGTTATCTTTTGGGGACCATTTTTTTCCCTCAACTATAATATGTGATGATTTGTGGCCCTTCTGTCCGGTCAAATCGTTAATTCTAAAGTCTTCTTCTTCAATTGAGAATAAAAATGACTTTTCATGTTTATTATTTACAAACCCAGCCCCCTGCATTTTTTATTTTCATATAGTCCCTCTTTATTTAAATTATAGACCCAGTTGTGCCCCCTGCAATTTTTAATTACATTTCTACTCACCTCTCTCCCAACTACCACCCTCCCGACTCCTTTTCTGGTAACCCACAATTCACCTTCCCCCGCCACCTCCTTCCAGCCCATTCCCCTGCCACCTCCTCCCAGCCCAAGTCTTCGCCACTACCTTCTGTTCACCTTCTTCGGCCACCACCTCCCAGCCCAGTCCCCCGCCACCTTCTCTCAGCTTAAGCCCCTGCTACCATCCACTATTCACCTTCTCCAGCCACCACCACCCATCCCAATCCCCCGCCACCTTCTCCCAACCCAAGCCCCTGCCACCACCCTACATTCACCTTCTCTAGCCACTCGCACCACCTCCCAGCTAAAGCTCCCGCCACTAATCTCAGCCCAAGCCCATCCACCACCAGTTTCCAGCCTAAGCTTCATGTCACCAGTCCTAACCCAAGCCCCCACGATCCAGTTGCATGAATTCTTTCCGTATGAACCTTAGCCCACCAAAAATTAAAATCTGCCCAGATCCGCCGCCATGAGCCCACCACTATCCAATCCCTTCTATCGCCGGAAAGGAACGAATGTGGAGGATGGAGGCGGATGACGAGGTGGTGGGAGACGGAGGCGGAGGTGGAGGATGGAGGCGGAGAACGGGGGTGGTGGGGGACAAGAAAAAGATGGATGACGAAGGCGGGGGACGGGGTGGGGGACGAAAGAAAAAAGAAAAATGGAAAGAAGAAGAAAGGAAAATGGAAAGAAAATGAAAAACAAGTAAGGAAAATGGAAAAGGGAAAAAAGGAAAAAATGAAAAATAAAAAATAAATTGAAAGAGGAAAAGAAAAAGGAAAAGGGGAAATGAGAGATTACTATTCTGCCCTTAAAATTGACGTTTTGACTTAGAGTTAACATTTGACTGGATGGAAGGGCCACAACTCATAAGTTCTGTTAGTTTAGGGGTCAAAAGTGTTTAATCAAATAGAAAAAGGGCCAATAGTGAACGATGAAAAGAGTTCAGAGGTCTCCCGAGTCGTTCGCCCTACTTGTTATTCACATCAAATCACTTTAATAGTTGTGATTTTTTGCCAAGAATTTTGTTTCTTTTTCTAACAGTGATTTGTTTTTTATACTCATACGAAATATTTATATTTGAAACAAAACTATTAAGTAATCCACCTGAAATTCTAGTGTTACCAATTATCTATTTTAATAAAATTAATTAGTTTCAACTAAACCAAGTACGTTAAAACATAAAAGTTAACACACAAGACTTGGTTACGCAGTTCGGGAAAATCACCTATATCTGTAGGGCCTGGACCAGTCCAGAATAAATCTACAAATTAGAAAGAGACAGTACAACCATACAATTATTCGTATCTTTTCTAATTACAACTTGTGGATTTTGCAAACTCCCCTTGCTACCTTTCTGCCTTAATCAGACTCCTCTGACCTTGAAACTCGTTGATGTTGGATCTCCTTCTCCCAAAAAATTAAGGTATATGATTCTGAATTTGATCAATGGTTTAAGATCATGTTGGAACACAGGCCAAAAGGCTCTTTAGTACTTCGCTAAATATATGAAAACTTGGATGTATATTTTCTTCAATTTAAAGCAAAAGTAGCTCAATCGAATTGCCTTTTATTTAAACACATCGCACGCATCAAGTTCTGTGCAAGAAAAATTTCTAATCCATATCCAATTATGATTACAATCAAATCCCATGGAATTAGGAATTATCAAATCCAATCTCTTGAAATAAGGAATTAAAATAGAGCAAATGACTTAGGTGGCCCCTTAACTATCATCATCGTCCACCTTTAGCTCCTTATCTATTTTTAAAACACTTTTGACCCCTCAACTTACAAAACAGCTCAGTTGTAGCACTTCCTTCTGGTCAATACATCAATTTCGGTCAAATAGTCATTTTTAAGGACAAAATGGTCATTTTCCCCTTTTCATTTTTTCCATTTTCCATTTTTGTTTTTTCCTTATCCCTTCCCCTTTATCCTTCTATCTCCCAACTCCACCACCCCACCACCTCACTTCACCTCGTTGCCGGCAGCCCCAAACCCCTTAACCCTTCCCCTTTCCCTTTCCCCTTCTCACTCCCGACTCCGCCACCCCACCACCTCACTTTTGGCTCCTGACTCCACCTCGTTTCCAAAAGCTTAGCATTTAGTCCTCAAAATCCTAGCCGCCACCGGAGATAAACATTGTTGTTCACCCCCTCCCCGTTACACCGTTACGAGAACTGACGGCGATGGTGGTGTGAGTTGAAATCGCTGGAGATCAAAGACCTGAAAACACCGAAAAACTGGGAATCACTGGAGAACAAAGACCCGAGAACACCGTGGTTCAACGCTAACTCTCCAGAGAATGAATTTCGGAGACAAGCAAATACCTTTTTGTACGATGAACCAATTAAAATCAATCCAAGAGTATTGAACATTAGGTGGAGGGTCAGTTAATGGCTACTTGCTCTCACCAACAGGACACCGACAGATCTATGTCAACATGGGAAGAATATAGTTGGGAGAAGCTGTGGAAAATTTCCAGCGACTGTGGGAAGTCGAGGTAGAATCTCAGGAGTTCTTCTGGGTGGGAAGGCAGCTTATGGCGGAAAGCGGCAGGACCCAGGAGCTATTCTCGCCAGAGATGATGAATAGAGATCTTGGCAGCAGCAGAAATAATTCAGGCGGCAAACCTATGGCAGCGATGGAATGAAATTGCGGTGGTGGAGATATCAAATCAACGACAAATGGTGGCAAGACCAAACAACAGCCAGAGAGCGGTGATGCACTAACAACCAGCGACAGCGGAAGAGTGGGGCAAGAGATGGTGCTGAAGAGCTGCAAGATTATCTGTGGCGGTGGAGTACAGGGTTATCTGTGGTGAGGTGGATAGTTTCAGGTGGTTGCAGGTTTCAGGGAGGGCGGTTTTGGATGGCGGAGAGTGGTTTCCCGTGGTGGAAGGCGGTGGTTTCAGGAGGGTGGATGGAGTGGGTAGAGGGTAAAAGCAAAAGCAAAAGGAAAAGATAAAAGGGAAAAGGAAAAGGAAAAGGAAAAAGGAAAAAGGAAAAGAGAAAAAAGAGAAAAAAAAATAAATGATAAAGAAAAAAGTGAAATGTCAATTTTACCCTTAAAATTTACATTGAAAACATAACTTAACGGTCTTACCAGATGGAGGGGTCATGATTAAGCTATTTTGTAAGTTGAGAGGCCAAAAGTGTTCAAAAAAAAGATAAGGGGACAAAGGTCGATGATGGTGATAGTTAAGGGGTCACCAAAGTCATTTGCTCATTAAATATATCTCATCCATTCAAACTAAATCCCATACGGAAAGAGGAAAAATACTACTGCGCCGCCTTCTCTTTCTCTTCTTTTCTCAGAAGTTGTATCTTCTTGAATTTTCTTTTCCAAATCTCCCAATGATGATCATGGGGAGTTGGGGAAACAATATTTTTTTCAATTGATATTCTCTTAATTTTTATTTTATTGAATAAGTATTGATTTATCTCCATACATCATTATTGTTCTTCGACCTGTTAGAATAAATTATTGTATTCATGATGATCACTCAATTTAATTGTTCATGTCGATATATTTTGTCTTATATGATCTTTCAGATCTTGTGTCTCCTTAGGAGGAGTCATGTTCTTGATCTGTATTTTTTAAGGTGTTTCCAGTTTGGACAACTTAGATTGTGTTTTGAATCAAGCAGTGTTACGATTTTTGAAGATTCTTGCCTAGCATAGGGATATTGATGTGTGGTACGATCCTCTCTACCAAATGGTCATGATTTTGGCGGGAAGCGAGTTAACATCCCTGAGGGAGATGTTACAGATTTATTGGATCGCTACTTTGTAATAGTACAGACAGTTAGTCTGGTTGACATGTAATTTAGCTATCTTTGCAATAGATCAGTTATTGTTGGTGGCTAGTTAGGTTTGATGTCAATTACACTCATTGTAATTGTCGTTGACATTTTTCCCAGTATCGGTGAATGATTGATTTTAAAAAAATCCCATACGAAAAGGGATATTATCTAATCATTTCTGATTTCTTCCAATCCAATCGAATAAATATAGAAATTGATATATTCTTTAATCTAAAACATGGATGGAATATTTCTACCCCCTCGGATTTCCTTTTGCCGCATGAATTTCCTTATTGATTTTTCAACACATACTTTCCATATTTGCATAATTTCCACAAATTGTCAATTAAATAAATATGGACTATACAATCCCCCCTTTGGAATTTTGTGGATCCAACCATCTTTTGGAATTTCATCACAAAGACTTATGCAAATAAAGACATCAATTTTGAAAACCACTCTGGATGTTGGAAAATGGAAGCATAAGAAATAATTTCTCCCCCTTTAATTCCATAACTACCTCAACATCCAAAAATAATAAGAATATTGGAACACCAATAGAATACCAAATCCATATTGGAACATCAGCCTAGTAGATTGAATAAAAAACATCCAAAAGAAATTCGAGAAATCCAAAAGGCCAACATAAATTTGCATAACCCCAAGTCTTCTCTGCGAAACCCTCCAAGGACCAACATTAGATTTGCATAAATTGTGTCCAACCTAACAAGACGCTACTCCACACATTGCTGCCTTTGGTTCACCAGTTGGACCTCGTGACAAATCTTCACACAAACTCTCTTGTGCATCTCCTATATCCGACGGTGATTGTGATAGAGTGATTATAGACTGGTAACTCCTCCAAATATGGCATCTGCAAAACTTGGATTTATTAAGAAGGAAAAATAATAAAAATCACTTCATGTTGTGGTGGAAGACATAGATTACCAAATTTTTTGTGGATGTGATCTGACATATGAAATGCATGTTGACCTACCTCTTTCTATATACGTTCCCTAGGAGTAGTTTTGGTTGAACAGCTTTTGCCTTACTTCATGTTCAGTCATCAAAGTAATATTCACCATTTTGTTGAGACTTGTGAGAATGTGGAGGTAGGAGCTGAGAGGTTGATAAATGAGAGCTGGAGAACTTGATGAGAGGGTCAGAAGAACATAAGATGGTTTGAGTGTGTGTGGATTCTGGTCTACTTTCCAAGTTTTAAAAGTTGCAGGAAACTGATGATATGGATAAAGAAACAAGGAATTTTGATTTCCAATCAAGGAAACCACGTTGAGCTTTCGATTGCCATTTTGATGCAGGTCAAAGATATACTTGTTAGGGAGAACGACTTAGGAGGCCGTTGGACTTCCTTAATTGTTCACTTTGGGCCCCTTATTTTTTTTTTTGAACATTTTTGCCCCTCAACTAACAGAACTGCTGAGTTGTGACCCTTCCGTCCAATCAAAACGATAATTTCAAAGTCTTCTATGTTAATTGAGGGTAAAAAATATTTTTCATCTTTAATACTCTCTCCGTCCCATAGAAATTGGCACAATTGCTTTTGTATCGGTATTATATGCAAAATGAGGTGAGAGTGTTGATGAGAAATAAAGGAAGAGTATTTTGGTAATGGAAGAGTTGACTAGTAGATTTAATCAACCTCTTGAGGGATAATGTAGTAAATGTATAAGCTCATGTTTTGCCACTTTAGGAAAGAATTGAATTGTGCCAATTTCTGTGGGACAAACGAAAATAGAAAATTTGTCTATTTTTATGGGATGGAGGGAGTATATTCTAACATGTATTGGTAATATATGTTCAAGTTATGTGGGTTTTTAACATGTTATTCTTTCCCACATTAATTGAACAACAATTCAACATGTATGAAGTTTAACAATTTCATGAGTTTTGAAATATTAAATAACATGTAACGGCTATTGACGAACTATTGTTTGTGTCATCAAATATTAAATATTATAATATTGTACGAGAACCAACCTCTCAATGAATATACCGCAATGTCGCACAAACCGGTGAAGAGATGACACCTTACCGACGTTGCATAAACCGGCATCAATTTTCTTTGCAACGTCGGCCACTCAAAACACGTCGTATTGGTTAAACTTCCACGTTAGCATGCATACGATGTGGGTGTTCAAGAGCATGTGATGTCGCTCTTATTTATTCGCGACATTTGTCTGCACGAAGTCGCATCTATCCTTTCCTATCACCTACCTTCTTGCTATAATCGACGTCGGTCCTTATGCATGCTGACGTCGACCTAAATGATGTAATAGATATGGTAGCCTATCATCGGCCTTCTTTCTTGGATCGACGTTGATCACAAAACCTGCCGACGTTAGTCCAAAATCGAGGTAAAAGATATTATTTACCTCGGTTCTGAACCGAGGTAAAAATGTACTTTTTACTACTACAGTATTTACCTTTTTTGGGACTAAATAACGAGGTAAAAGGTCCTACTTGTAGTGTGAGGACCTTTTGATGGATAATTATTGATGACCTTTCGACAAATAATTATTGGTAATTGAGATTGCATCAACACTGATAACGTCTTCACCGGGGATATGTACCTCATTGTTCTTGGACTTAATACTATTCTTGGGGAATCCATGAGTAGTATCATGAACGGGCTTGATAATAAGAGTGTGATAAGTACTTCATGCGATAAATAAGGTGTATGGTTATGACCCCTCAGTATATTAGAGGGAACAAGAACAATATTAGGAATTGAATTAATCTGATCCATGATCACAGTATGCAATTGTTTTATGATGATTGTTGAATGAACTATTTTTATTATCTGAATTAAATATTTAATTTTATTTATCAGTTGCCAATTTTTGAGTGTTGGCCAAATATATATATATATAACTAAATTAGGAACATGATTATCTCTTGAGTTTAACCCTTACTTATTTTCTATATTACCTCTCTTTTTTTAAAAAAAAGTTAGACTATCGAAGACGGAGTTCGAATGGTGTTCTTCCTTTTTCTTTAAGAACAAGTGGGGCCAAAAATGGCTTATATCAGGTGTTTCCCGAAGGCTTACTTTTTATTTGTCATTATTATATGTAGTTAAATATATTAATGGTCAAACATGTTTCTTGAGAAGTGTACAACGATTGGGGAGAATTTTGGGTTGGGACGGAGGGAGTACCAATGTCAGTGGATCGTAGGGAACTTAATCCTCATATGGGAGGACACCCTCATGCATCATACGCGCACACACCATTGTATGCATCATACGCGCACACACCATTGTGGTGACTTTCAGTTATTTTTAAAAGGACAATATATTAATATAACCATATATACTTGCGAAATTACCAATACAACCCTTTGGTAGATACTCTGGAGTTGACCTTGACATTCTGACCGTTGACCACTATGGAAATAACTATAATGCCCCTCGAGCCAAAGATGAATTTGTGTGGACAATTATACCCATACCCACCACCGTTGCTCCTCTGTGCCCACTGCACCAGTCGCCACCACTACGCCGCCACTGCCATCTCCACCTCTGCAATTGTCGTTGCGCTCCACCACTGCCATTGTAGTTGCGCTCCACCACTGCTATCTTTGTCTACCACCACTACACCTCCTCATCCACCCAGCCCCGCTCACCACCACCATCTCTCCCTCCTCCTCCGTCGGGCCAGCCACCTAAGTCCACCACCCCCCTGATAACCACGCTCGATCTAAAAAAACCCTTCTCTAATCTGAATACCCCTCGCCTGATCCCCCACTTCTCCTCTGTCGGGCCTACCACCTAAATCTACCCACCCCCCTGAGAATCGTCCAATCAGAACCCCCTTCCCCCCACCACCTAAACCCGCCACCCCGCGAAATCCTATTCCCACCATCCTGCCACAACCATGGGTTCCCAAACCCTAGCGCCTCCACAACCATCTCCATCACATTCCATGCCACAACCGTCATCCATGTTCGTGCTCCCGCAGTTCTGAAGCTTTTGCCGACGTTGGAGAAGAAGAAGAAGATGGGCTCACAGCCGGGGGTTTTGGGCCAACTACTTAACACCGAAGCCTTCTTCTCACTCGTCGCAGGTTTCGCTGCGATTGGCTTCATCGTTGTAGGGGGCGGTGTGCTCGGAGGTGGGCGGTGTTGGTAAGGGTGAGCAGGCAAAGAAGAACGGGTTAAAGAAGAAGAATGTGAGGGTGAGCGGATTAAGGAAGAAGAAGGTGAGGGGGCCATAGTCATTTCACTTTTTCTTTTCTTTTTTTCCTTTTTCAAAGGGGTAAAATCGTAATTTCACTAAATTCAGGTCAAAATTTGCCGGAACGGGTAGTTTTGCACTTTCGTTGATTATTTAGAATTGTGTTGGCACTTTCGAACACTGGAAGGTTAGATTGACACTTATGTCAATTATGTAGAGTTATAAAAGTATTTTTTTATAATAAAAATAAAGATACAAAAAGAAGAGAGGGACATAAAACTTTACCTCTATGAATAAAGTCTGAGAATCCTTCAACTATACAAGGTTCTTATCTATACCTAAGGATTGTCGAACTCACATAAAAGCGTGGAAGCACTTTTCTCTTTTTAAAAACATACAATTTTGACTTTATTAAAATCTTGTTTTTACAACTGAAAATATCACTACCTAATAAATAGAAACAAAAACTAAACATTTGAAGACTGAGACTGTCTTTTACAAGTAAGAATGAACTATAAAAATAAATCAATAGAATTGTTATACTTTAGAATATCGTTGAATAATAGGCTTACTTCGCTCCAAAAGCTTTTTGAAAAAATTATCATCGAGAGATGGTACAGTTTGTTTCAAAAGAACACAATTAACAGTCAATAACTGCCTGAAATACAATTAATTTCTCAGAAATTGTCAGCAAGATAATACGGCAAACCAAACAATTGGACTATGTACTAGCAAGCTAGCATTTCTTTAATAATGGAGTAATTTGGACCACATTTCTGGCTTAAAAAATAAAGACTAAATTGTTTTTTTCTCCAACATACCATCTTTATCATCTTTTGGTTTTTGAGAGCAAAATCACGTTTGTTTAGTACCCTACATATTCAAAGTGAAATTTTCGATCCCCAAAACCAGATTTTGGGTGGTTTTCATCTTTTGGTCCCCAAAAAATATATTCTTTTTTTATGGTTAGGGTATTTTTATAATTTCACTTATTAAAATAGCAAAAATAAAAAAATAGCAAAAATTGATAAGAAAAATAGCAGAAATAGAAAAATCCGTCCGCCGCCCCCTTCTTCTGCCGGATTTTCCTCCCCGAGGCCCCCTTCACTGGTCCGCAGCATCCGCGTCGTCCCCCTCGTTGCCATCCGGATTTTCTTCGCCGCCGCCCCCTTCACAGGTTCTAGGGTTCGCCACCTCAGGACGATAGGATTATTAGGAAATGATGCTCGATCGGGAATCATCGCGGAGCTAGGAATGGAGAGCTAGATTGGGGTTCGCCGACGCTAGGGTTCACCGGATGGCTTCGAGCGGACGAGGTCTGTGGCGGTAGTGGTGGCGGAGCGAGGTGATGGACGTGTGTGATGGGCACGTGTAATGCACGTGCCAAATGGAAGAAGAAGATGCGTGTGACTTTCGCGCGGCTTGAGGCGGCGGCGGACGTCAGCGGTGGCATTTAACGGCGACGGGATGAGGTTTAATTTTTGCTATTTTAATAAGTGAAATTACAAAAATACCCCTAA
>JAULKM010052495.1:0-12680 GCA_032355605.1 Rubia tinctorum
CTACTACTAATCATACTAATTAACAAAAGCAATTCAAACATTGAATCAAAGTAGAACAAAGATGAAAAGATTGGAAAACTAGGGGTTTTCGCAGAGAGAGTCGGGAGGAAAGAGTTGGGGAAGAAGAGAAAAAGTTATGAGTATTTATAGTACAAAAATCCCAAAAAGTAAGTCTGGGCAGGTGGCCGTCGCGAAGTGACGTATCTCTTTGGTCTTCATCTAGTCTTCTCTTCCTTTCTCTGGGTATTCAAAAGTCTTCAAAATGGAGTATTCAAGGTCTTCAAATCTTCAGCAATTACCTCGTCTCACGGAATTCTTATTACAAGTGACAAAGCGATAAATTCGCTCTCAACTCTAATAATAGGAATTCAAGGTAAAATAGAGTATTCAAAGTATAAAAGTCTACCAAAAATAAGTACAAAAGATCCTAAAATAACTACATAAAATGGACACACCAAATATGAACCTTAAATTTAAAAAGTTGTATATGTAATCTAAAATATATCAATAATAATAATTGTTGCGGATTCTCAACTTACTTATTAAATCTATTAATATTAAAATGGTAATTTCTAATATGTAAATTCCATATGTTAAAAAATATAACCATAAAAACATGACTCGTTATATCAACCAAATACAAATAATAACAATCTGAATTACTCTTACCCAGCATATGATTTCATTATAAATAAAGAGCTATTCTAATTTATAAAGATACTTAGGGATTTTAGAGGAGACATGACTTTTCATAATGGAGGAAGTGCATCTTTGAATTGAACTTCATCTTCTAGGTTTGGGAATAGTGGTGGAACTAGACCAAAATTTTAGGAGGGGCAGATGTTACCTAAATTTTAGGAGGGGCAGATGTTACCTAAATTTTAGGAGGAGCGGATGTTACCTAAATTTTACTGGGGAGGATGAAGAATACATGTATATCTACCCCGTTAATTTTTCGGAGATTGGGAGGGCGGCTGCACCGGCTCGCCCCCCAATTCTACCACTGTTTGGGAATCGCGTGATGTCATATCACATGTACTTCCCGCATCAAGTTCAGCTTCTAGAAAGGTAAACATTTCATTTTTCAATGGAACATTTGTTGTTGGAGTATAAACTTTTTTCTTTTTGAAACAAGGAGCATAGCTTAATAGCTTATATCTCATGGACTTTGCAATTTCTGTGGTATATAATAAAAATAAATTTACATTCTTCTATGGTGAAGTAAAGTTAAAATCTTTCTAAGGTAAAAATTCCCTTAATATTCATTTTCACGACATCTTACAATGACATTCAAATTTGTAAAAATCTTACCTCGTGTCATTCCCCTTCTTAGCTTATAAATTGAAAATTCAATTTAAAATTAAATTTATAAAAGTTTTAAATTTCTAGTCAAGAGAGAATATTTTAATTTGATAATACCATTTTCTGAAGTTTTTTCGAGGTATGCCAAAATTCGAGTGAGATCCAGCGCCAAGTATTGGGCCAGATGACGGAACTTACCCATTGCAAGTTAAATTTTCGTTTCAAAAATAAAAGGAACCATATTAAGCTTTGTAAAATTCGGATTGAATAATTTTATTTCACACATTTTTTAAATACACCTAAAAATAGTTATTTAAAGAATTTTAGGTGAAAAGGAATAAATTGGAAAATGAAGCTGAGAGCAGACAAAGAGAAGGTTCGAATGGATGATGAAACCTTGTTAAAGGAACTAGATAATACAATTTGCTCTCAGTGTGGGAACAATTTGCTAAGTTACACTACGAGCGAAGAATATTACTTACTTGGAGAAAACAAAAAGGTTAAAGCTAGAGGTATGCATATATATATATATATATGGATAATAAGTTAAGAGAATGTTTTTTTATTGAAATATATTATTCTAATTATATTTTTTGTCTAAATTTGTGTGGTAATTGACAAATACAGCACCAACAAGTGATGCGTGATTGGACTTTGATGGGAATGCATAAACAAAACTTCTCATATGAGTGACTTTGATGAGAATGAGGTTGGATGGTGGAAAATTTGAAATCTCACGAGAATTCAATAATGCTATATTATTCGAAGAGTCATTTAACATTTTATTTTGGATTTTTCACATTTCTTTGAATTATGTTATTTCTTGGAATGTACTACTTAATTACTTCTGGGACATACTTATTTTTTAAATTAAACCTTTTATTATTGATAGCAAAAGCCTGGGCTCCACATTGCTTGTGGTGTCTCCATTTCTTTTGTTTTATTTTCTTTAATATTTGGTTGTTTCAGAGTAGTATTGGATGGATTCTTTTAGATTAGTATTTAAAGTAGGTAAGTTGGTCATTCTTGAACTAAAATCTATTTGCTTTATCATTGGTTCTACATTGTCTTTGGTATAGCTTTGTAGTATTCACATCTTTTTTCTTAAATATCATTTTTTAAATTAATGTCTATAATGAATTAAGTATTTTGTAACAATCAAATGGTATTGTACTACAATAAATTAAATATTCTCTTACAAAAAAAATGGTATTTTACTATGATTGCAGCGTCCCTTTATTTTCCCATTGTTAGAGTTTAGCCATTAGAATGACAAAAATGTTAAATGGAAACTTGCAATTGACATCATATTTTACCTTATATGTTTTTCTTTTATATTTGAAATGGAAGTTGTCGCTATATAATAGCCATCAATACCAATTTCATTTTCCAAAGTATAAAATACCAAAATATTGCTAGGTATTTTTTATGAGAAGTTATAAAATAGTGTTTGCTCATAAATAATTATCCTACATCAAGATCATTAAACAACATGACTTTGACATCTAGATAAACCACAATGATGCAAAAAATAAAAATATGATTCATACGCACCACATGACTTCAACCATTCTAATAGTCCTATTAGAGGCAGCCCACCAACCTTTATAACAATTTTTAGTACTAAACACCTACCAAGCACATGGATGACATCAGAAGAGTTATCGTATTTTTTTCACAATACCATATATTGTACCACACGTTTTGATATACAATTTTAAAGAAATAATACCAACCAAATATTAAATAAGTGATCATTTAAAACCAAATAATAAAATATTGTAATTCTCATTGAAGGTATAATTATGCTTAAATTTCCTGCGATCTAACTAAAGGTAAAAATACAAAAATTTATCAGCACATAATAGCTCTATTAATGCAACCTGGAGTTTGCAAATAAAGATTTAGAATTGTACTAGCGGACTGTGCGGGAGAATACACTCACTAAAGGTGTGATTTGGCGGCAACTATGAAGCGGGGGCAGGGTCGGCAGCGGGAGAAGGTGGCTCAACCAGTTATGGATCGGAGTAGATTAATACGGGAGGAGCGTATGCAAGTTAGAAATTAGAAGGAGCGAGAGGAAGAGGAGGTAGGGGAATCTGCGGAGAATTCAGGTGCTGAGAAGGCTACAGAGGTAAGATCAATGAATTTAGTTGATTAAATTGAGAAGAAGAAAGTAGTAGAAACTCCAGAGGAAAAAGGGGAAGAGTTATAGGTACACATTATTAGTGGAAATGAGGTTCAAACGAATGGGAAGAAATTGATTATGTAGCCCCAAAGGTATCTGATGGGGAAATTGATATAGAGATTGAGATGGAGGATGTGCGAGATGAATTGGAGTATGTTCTTGTAGGAAATTTAACTATTAATTTTTTTGATAAGATTTTTTATGAATTTCTAGACGTTTGTGAGTGCACCAGAATTGCTATACAATGCGGAGGGATATTTTATTATGTGTTTCCAAGCTGACAGGGATAGAGATGAAGTTCTGAGAAGGGGTCCGTATACTACCTATAGTATGTCGACGTTCCTGCAGTTGTGGAAGCCCCATTCTTCACTGAAGAATTACATGGTAAGAACATTACCTGTGTGGGTGAAGTTACCAAACTTACCAGTACATCTATGGAGGCCAAATAGCCCGGGGAAAATAGAAAGCGCAGTTCGGAAGCCGTTATTCACGGATGAATGCACAACAAACAAGTTGAGAGTGTCTTATGCAATTATTTTGGTGAAGGTGGATATATCTCAGCAGATACCTGAGTCAGTAGCCATAAGAGACATTGAAGGGAACAAAATCAAACAGGTTATTAGAATAGAGGGAAATCGTTGTCTTGTGAAAACTATCAAATGGGAGGCCATAGGTGTAATGAAGGAGAAAGGAAAAATTTTGTACGAAAATGGCAAGAAAAGAAGGTGGAAGCAGCAGAAGTGAAGAACAAAAAAGATGATGGTATGAGTGGAAAGGATGCTGAGAGAAGTGAAGAAAACAAGGGTGAATGGATTGTGGTTGTGCCAAGAAGCAGGGGTTAACAGAAGGAATGGCAGATTACAACTCAGGGAGAAAGTAGCAAACACGGGAGGATTGATTGGTCTGGAAGGGTCTGTGGTTTTAGAGGATCCCGCAGAGAGGTATGACCACGTTCCATGATAAGAAGTTAAATAACACAAGACAACAGGGAGAGATTTACTCCCCTCTCTCTGTTATGAATTTTATGATTGTTGTTCTAGTAGAAACTAGAGTTAAACATAAAACATAGCTGAAAAAAAGAAGATGTTTTAAAAATAGGTGGAGAATTGAGGATAATTATGAGGTTCACCCTAATGGGATAATTTGGTTTTTGTGGGATGAAAGGAGGGTAAAGGTGGTAAATAAGGGGGTATCTATAACTAACTGGAACTAAACATATAACTAACTGGAAGGCCTGTGTATGTATGAAGTTACTAAGGATTCAAGGTGATTTAAAGGTTTATATGAAGCACCTTGGTAGGGTTAAAAGGAAACTGGAGCAATCAAGAGAGGAACTAAGCAATGCCTAGAAAAGTCTGATAACTGACAGAATGGATAAATCTAAAATCCAAAGGGTGATGGACTTTATTGAAGAAGTGTACAAGTGGAGTGGAATTGATAAAACAATAGCGAAGCAAAAGTCGACTGTTGGTTGTCTATGCTTGGGTGATGGAAATAATTCCTATTTCCATGCATCGGTGAAGTAAAAAAACACAGTAGCAGGCATACATAAACTGGAGAATGAGAATGGAATGGTGGCAACTAAACAGGAAAACCTAAAAGAAGAAGTGATCGGTTTTTATGAAGCTTTGATTAGGCAAACGGATAATAGATCAGAAAGTATAGATGTTGAAGTTATAAGGAATGGAAGAATACTGAGCAATGAAGGAAGAATATATGTGATGGAGGAAGTGCCAGAAAGGAGATCTATGAGGCTTTGAAAGGAATAGGAAATCTTAAAGCCCTGGGTTTTGATGGATTTAATGCAAAATTTTCAAGGTAAACTGGAGGGTGGTTAAGGAAGACATCAATATGTCAGTAAAGAAATTCTGTAAGTCGGGAAGTTATACAAGGCTGTAGATAGTACTTTAGTTACTCTCATCCCGAAGAACCCTGCAGCAAGGAAGGGGGGAGACTTTAGACCCATTTCATATTGTTCAACTATCTATAAACTTATACCAAAAGTACTGACTAACCTGCTTAGCAAGGTGATTAGTGAGATAGTTCGATTAAACCATGATGTTTTTGTGCCAAGGAGGTTTATACATTATCATATCATATAGGTTTATGAGTTGTTAAGAGGATATAAAAGGAACGGTGAAGGCCCGAGATGTACTATCCAAATGAATATACAAAAGGTGTATGAAACTGAGGAGTGGGGAGATCTTGAGGAAATCATGAAAGATTTGCGAAAGAGATATGTGGAGTAGACTATTATCTGTGTTAGAACTGTGTCTTACTGGTACAATGTAAATGGGAAGTGAAAAACTGATTTTACCGTTTTATGCGTTAACTAGAAAACCTATGTTCCAATGTAGTCCTAACCAAGTACGTAAAATAAATAAATGATGCAAGACACACTACTTGGTTACGCAGTTTGGTGAAATCCACCTACGTCTGCGGGGCATGGCCAGTTCATAATAATTCACTAACAGAAAGATATAGTACAAAGTACACCATACAACTATACTTATCTTTTCTAATTCTATGAGTGAATTTGCAAGCTCCCCTTGCTACTGATCCACCTTAATCAGACTCCCTCTGACCTCGATACGCGTCGACGCTGGATCTCCTCCTCCCGAGGAATTAAGGTATACGTTCTGAACTTAGAACAACAGGTCTGCTGTTGCGTGTGTTGGAACACAGGCAGAATATATGGCTCTGCGCAAAACTGAACGGTTGAATGTATATCTGACTTGCAGATTTTTGTCTATTAAATCCACACGTTTTGCAGCCGAATTATGCCTCTATTTATAGCCCAATGTAGATTAGAATAGCTCCATAATTATCTCCATAATATTCCTATTCCTAATCTTCTTCTGAAGCATATCCAAATCCCATAAATAAAGGGATTTTCCTTATCTTAAATATCCCGTAATTCTCCTTCAATTTCAATACCATAAATGTAGGGATTTACCATAATTTCATTATGCTTCTATCTCTGAATCAAATCTTGCTTTAACCATAATTAAAGATCACGAAAACCATATGCAATATTGATCGCAAAATCCTGCCGCAAATCTGCTTCTTCACTTGATTTGCTGATTGTGTTCCAACATGGTAAGTTTCTTCTTCTTCACCATAAGTTCACAAATTGCCAATCAATTAAAGTCATTAAACACACGTGTCTTTACCAACACTCCATAATTAAATTCACCACTCATGACTTTACACACATGCTTCTATCCATGATCTAAACACAACATGGAATTTAAGTTCATTCAGCCCAAAAATGAAAAAAAAACCCAATTCACTGTATCAAAGGCCTTTATTATATCTACCTTTATCACACAACTTGATTTCATACCCCTCGGTCTATATTTATGAACCAGCTCCTGAGCAAGTAGGATATTATGACCTAAATGCCTCATTTTTACAAATGCCCCCTGGTTTAGACCGATGACTTCAGATAGGACTTTTCTCCTATGTTGTAATGAGATGGAGACGGGTACCTTAACGGGTATGGGGATGGGGATGGGAAATGGAAAAATAAAAACAATATGGATACGGGGACGACAAGGGAACAAATAAAAAAAATTAAAAAATTAATATCAAATAAAAAAACTATTCAAACTCAACTTAATAAGTTGTAAGAAAAATAAAAATAGCAATCCACACATATATAGCTTTCATGGGTGTAGGTTGCTACTGGCATATTGGACACACACACATACACACACATATACATATTATTGTACCAAAAGAGAAACAAAGAAACAGAGCCAAAAATAGAGGAACAAAAACAACGAAACAAAGAAAGAAAAATAAAGAAAGAAGAGCGGAACTTAGCAAAAGAAGAGGAGCGGAACTTCTGCAACCTGGAGAAGCAAATTGTACAACGGTGGTTCGGTGGAGCAAAGTTCAAAACAAAGAAGGGTTTTTTGCTTTTGAAGCATAGGGTGACTCGGGTGAGTATAAATAGAGAAATTGATTTTTGGTATTCAATTCATTTTAGGAAACGTAATCAATTGAATTGAATTCATTTTAGGAATTGGAATAGATTGAGTACCTTCATTGCTATCGGAAACCTGTTCATATTCTACGTCAAACATGTGAGGAAACGGTCAGCCATTTTCGGCATTCCGGGGACGTTTCAGGGACGTCCCCAAGGCGTTTCTGTCCCCGTCCCAGTCCTAGTAATGTTCCCAACCGGTAACGACGATTGATATGACATCACCATGCATCATAGCTTTACTCATTTTAGTATCAATTTTATATGGAACTGAGCAGCATGAGATTGGTCTTAAATCAGTAGTTGTTTGAGGATTGTTTACCCCTGGGATTGATGCCAAGACTGCTCTACTAAACTCTTGTGGCCATTCCTCTCCACCAAAGAAGCTTTTGATTGCTCCCTTAAAATCATCTCCAATTATCATCCAAGCTTCTTTGTAGAATTTACTAGTATGACCATCATATCCAAGACTTTTTGATGATTTAATTCCCCTCAGTGCTTTCTCAATTTTTTCATCAGTCAATTTTCTGATTAGATTAGCGTGTTGTATTAAATTCAGAATATTCCCCTCTGTCACTAGCATAGAACAGTTAGTTGGTCTATCTCCACTTTTTTTCTACTGAATTTTTGCTAGTTGTTTCAAGAAACTATATTAAGCCTTCTCCATATCTTTAGCATTCTTCCTTTTCCTCCATTCCTTCTCCTGTTGTTCTTTGAAGGTGGATCTTTATGTACTCTTGTATAGCTTCAGTCCATTCCTTCCTAGCTATTTCATGTTTTTCTCCACCTCTACAAACTCCTTCTTATTCCGATTTTCCAGGAAATCTTGAAGCCTTAACAAATTCTATAATAAGCCCTTCAATGTTTTTCCTTTGCCAACTACCCACACATCTTTCACAATTTCCATAAAACTCTTAGATGGTATTGATTATATTAAAGAATTTGAACGATTCCTGCTTCCTTTTACGACTCCTCATGATTTTTACGTCCAATGGAAAATAGTCTGAAATCCTGCTTGTCATTACACTGCATATTGACGCCCTAAATTTAACAATCCATTCCTAATTTACCATGGCTCTGTTAATTCTGCTTAAAATTCCGCCTCTTGTTTTCCTCCTGCTATCCCAAGTAAAGTTGCTTCCCATGGTTTTCAATTCTATCAGTCCTAACCTCATTACAGTTTCTTGAAAATCTCCTGTCTCAGCTGGTATAACACAAATTCCCCATATATTTTCCTCCAAAGTTAGAGGGGTATTAAAATCCCCTATAATTAACCAAGGAGAATTACCGTGATCCATTTTCCCCAAATTTTTTCATATATTCACCCTTTCTTCGATATTGTTTTGACCATAAACAACTGTAATACAAAATTTATTTTTGCACCCTTAACCTCCACTTCCAGATCTATACCCTGAGCATTCTTAGTAATATATGAAATTATGAAAGTACTCATATCATGCCACCTATTATGAAATCTCCATTTGAAACAAATTCCCATTCTTGCCCAAAGTTACTCCAACATTCTTTTTTCATTTTCTACCTATTTTTTTTTCTGAAAAACCAACAAAACCAACCTGATTCTTAAACACCAAATCCTTACTTTTTTTTTCTTTTCCTTATTATGTACACCCCTAACATACCATATCAAAATGTCATTCATTATCATCAGGAGGTTTATTAAAATGAAACTACATTGAACTGCTTTCCCCTTGATTCTCAACTTCTCCCAACGCTTCTCTTCATACAATGACATATTTCTCAGCACTTTTTCCCTATTATTTGTACTTCAGTAAAGCCCTCTTCATCCTTGTTTCCTTTCTTTTCCTCAGATTTTTTCCTTCCTCCAATAATTACTCCTTCATTTCTCCTTGTATCTTCCAGAATTCTCTTCCCTTCATCTCTTGTATCTCCCTAATTCCCCTTTCCTCCCACTTTTGGAATATATATCTTGCTATGTACCACCTTCTTGTTTTCAGGCTATCCATCCTCATTTCTACACTGATCCACACCATGACCCAGCATTGTACAATTTTCATAGCAAATAGGTAGCCATTCAAACTCCACAACCTGTTTTTGAAATACATCCTTCTCATCTATATAGGCTATATATTTTGGCACTTTATTTCCAATTCTTACATCCACCTGAATTCTGGCATAGTTTAATCTTTCCAGTTACTTCGCTGCTCTATCCATATTGAGTGGAATACCCAAAACAGACACAATTTTACTTAGGATTGATGGTTTCCAATATACAATTGGTAAACCAAGTAGCGTTATCCATACTAGAACTGATACAGAGTTAGATGCTTCAAAGTTTTGAGTCCATTCTGTAACTAATACAGGTTTTCCATCAAACAGAATCATTTCTCTCTCAGTTATATCCTCCTTTTGTTCTATGGTTTTGAATCTAACCATGAATATCCCATTTCTTACTCTCCAATACACTGTATTCTATTCCCTCACAGCCTACTAAAGAATCCTGCAACAACTTTATATGGTGGGAAACTACCCATGAATCTACAAACTACCGTTGTCTCCCAGTTTCTATCACTTTCATTCACTTCCTCAAAGACATTTTTACCCATCTTAATCTCATCTAATTCAGATGGATCAAAGAATTTAACCTCATCTCCGCTGTCTTCAATTAGCTCATTCCAAGCCCTGGGATTTGATTCCTCCTCCATTCTGTCAGCCCAATTCAGTGTTTTGGTCGTACTTGTCCCCTTTGCCTCTAAGCTCCATTCCTTCAGTATTTGACTCTCCTGCTTGTTAACCTCTTGATTTGTTGGAGTGACTTTAATCTCAAACTGTTTCTCCTCTCTTCAAAATCTCCTGCTTCTCTTCAATCTCCTCTTCAATCTCCATAACTTCTAACAGTTTCTCCGTTTTCTACTTTTCTAACATTGATTTTTTCTCCGATTCTTTCTTCTCCCTATTTGTAACCCTCTGCGCTTTCCTTCTTTTACCACTCGATCTTCCCATGACAGTACCACCTGAGGGATCGATAGTTCAAGAAGAAAAATTTTCACCTAGTAAAGGTGTTTCTCCCATACTTGTAAAGAGAAAGTTTTTCACTTATCAATATTAATATTTGATGTTTAACCAAATATATTTCTTAAGAGATAGGTACCAAGTCCTATGTTTCATTAGTTTCCAAAAGCACACACATAACTAATACCATGTAAATCTTAACCACCGCAATTATCGCAACAAAAGATTTACATTTAAAACTTTGCTATATATCACCTGCAGAAGTGTAATCCTGTAAATCGATTTTCAATGAAAGAACAATCTTTCACTTCGTGCTTAAAAAAAAGGTGAAAGATGAGATGAATTCGTTAGTAAGAAAGAATAAATACATTATACCTGTTGAATTAGACGTTAATAAGAGCAAAAATTATAGATTAAAAAACTAATTCTTTCTAGAAAAAATATACTTTATCGATTTAGCTAAATACATAAATCATAATTAAAGTAAATTAATAAAATACAAATATTTCTTCAATTGCGAAAAGGAATATTATCAACTCATAACTAGGGTGTTCAAATCGCCCGACCCGACCCGGCCAGATTCATATGGGTCGGGTCGGGTCAATGTCCCATTTGGGTCGAGTGGGTCAGGTCAAAATGGGTTGGGTCCGATTTTGACCCAAATCGACCCAGTTTGACCCATTTACAATTTTACCCCATTTTCTTGAAAAAAATATCATAAAAAAGAATTAGTTTAATACAACATATCCACCATTAATTTACTTCATAAACAAGTTTAACATTCTTGAAAAAATATATTTATAAAACTAAAAATAATCTTACAAAACTAATATTAATTATAAATAATGTATTAATATATGAAATATATATATTCAGAATTGTATAAATAATTTTTAGTAAAATTAAAAAATTATTTGAAATATTAAAAGTATATGAACTAAGTAAAAGGAACATAATTGTATTTTTCTTTATTAAGTGAATAATATATAACTAAAATATAATATAGCATTCTTATGACCCAATCCGACCCTAAATTATGAAACTTTTGACCCGACCCGACCATACCCATTTGACCAAAAATTTTAGGGCAATTTGGTCGGGACAACTGACACACCATGACCTATGAACGCCTCTAATTCTGGTGGAAAGTTGACATTCGATTTTTGAATTGGTTTGAAGTTGACTTTTAAATTAATGCGGTGATAATTCAATAGCAGGTTTGATGTTTTAGGTTATTGATAATAATGTTGAATTTCCATGTTTTAACTCTCATTAGGCTATTTCTATATATTTTTTCATTAATGCTTATATATGAAACATCATGTTTTAAAATTAAAACTTTTCCAAATGTTTAGTCTATCAGTAAAAAATGTCACGTTTTATAGTTGTAACTTCAATATACTGAATGTAAAATTCCATTTAAATTATTATTACATATTTGTAAGTCATCATAATTTTAAGTTAAAACATGTAAAATAAATTCCAGTACTCAAACAAGAAATTTATAGAAACTAGTTAACTCTAAGATGATTCCCATAATAAACATTCTGTATTATACTAAGTTGAGCAATAGTATTTAATTCAAAATCTTCAGTTCTTTAAAATGTTACATCAAATGATAGTACTGCAACATCACATAACAGTAGTGAAACATCACATAACAGTTGTGAAACGTCATACTTATTCTGCAAGTTCAAAACTCACCCTTCATCAACTTTTGTCTTCCCTAATTCAGATAATTTTGGCTTTTGGAGTCTTAGACCCAAACTCCTTATTATGTGGCTTCTTTCTTTCAAGCTTTTCTTTCAACCTCTTACTTCTTCTCTTTCTTTTTGCTCTTTTTGAATCTAGGATTTCAGGAGCACAGTTTGTCGCTGATTGTTCTGTTTTATCTTGATCTTTCATAGAAAGCAGCTGACACACTGTAGTTGAATCCCTGTTCAAACCATCCTCAAGTGTTCTACGAGTTTCTATGTCATCTTCACATTTCAACACTAAATTGTAGTATTTTCTGAGCATTTCATGATGCCATGGTATCTTACCTTTCATCTTACTATTGTTCTCGTTTTTTGTGTTGATGCATCTCCTAGTACTTTGTTCCAATTTTTTCTCTTTGCCATCTTTGTCCATCTCTTGAGGATATAATCTTCAGGTATAATTGTGATGTTGCGCAAGTGGAGCACACGAAGGCTGTGGAAATACAAGAGC
>JAULKM010052505.1:0-12679 GCA_032355605.1 Rubia tinctorum
AAAGATGGAAAATGGAAGAAAAACTAGGGTTTTATGCAGTAGAATCAGGAGAGAAAAGCTGAGGAAGAAAGAGAAAAGTAGTGAGCATTTATAGTAAAAAAAAGGTCCAAAAAGTAAGCCTAGGCCGACGACCGTCACGACTTGCGTCATAGGCGTCGCGACTCGCGACGGTCAGAGTGCTCTGCCCTCACATGATTTTTTCTTTTTGATCTTGGTGTATTTTTCTCCTCTTCTCTTTTTCGGGCCTTCAAGGACTTCATTGTCTTCAAAATGTAGTCTTCATGGTCTTCAAATCTTCAAGAATTACCTTGTCTCACGAAATCCTTATTAAAAGTGACAAAAACGATAAAGTCGCTCTTAACTCTAGTAATAGCATTTCAAGGTAAAATGGAGTATTCAAAGCACAAAAACATACAAAAATAATTACAAAATATCTCAAAATCATCGTATAATATGGACACATCAGTGTGTGTGGGTGTGTGTGTGTCAATGGGGGTGTGTGTGGGTGTGTGGGTGTGTGGGTGTGGGTGTGTGTGGGTGGGTGTGGGGGTGTGGAATTTCATTTCAAAAGTAGTGATTTATCATGTCCACAGTTCTAATTTCTGAAACCATATTTCTTTTCGAAATTTTCTTTTCCTAACCAAAAATATTTTTTCCGTACTATTCTTTTGGAAAAAGTTTTTATAAGACCAGTGACCATACATTATGTTTCTTAAATTTCTATACAAATTTTTACCATCAATTTTGAAACGAATTTGATTTCTTGTTCAAAAATCAATGTCTTGCCAAACAATATTTTGAATGAACTTTCAAAAATACCTCCTCTGGATTGTGTTAACTACAAACAATGATCTCAAAGGTGCTTGATTATTCTTGAACAAGTGGAAGTGGATTACATTTTATTTATTGTTCCTCCCAAATCACTACCACTACCTCCACCACAAATCAAACTCCGGAAATAACCCTTGAAATATTTCAAAGGAAACTTCTGAGCTGATTCTCAAGTATGATAAGGAAAAGAAAACTGCCAGGGGCCATCTTCTCAATAACATGACGAATCACATAGTTGACTTGTTCATCACCAACAAATCTGCTAACTCAATATGGAAAAAATTGGAGAAGAAATATGGTGCTAATGATGCAGGGAAGAAAATGTATGTTGCTGGGAACTAGCCAAGTTTCAAATGGTGGACAACAAGCCCATTATGGGCCAGATCTATGAGTACAAAAATCTGAATCCTGAATTACTTATAGAAGTAATGATGATGAGCAACATCCTTCAGGCCAACCTACTCATCGAAAAGCTTCCCTATTTGGTTTGATTATCACAACCACCTCAAGCACAAGAAATAATATATGACTCTGGAAGAACTAGCCAGCCACATGAAAATTGAGGAAGCCTATTGCCTCAAGTATAAGGGACTCTCTTCCTTTCTCGATTTGGTTAAAGCTAATTTTGTAGATTGTGGAAATGTTGACAGGTCTAAGTCCTTTGCTACCTTTAAGAAGGGAACCAACTCAGTCAAAAAGGTTGGCACTTTCAAGAAGAATGACTCAATTCAGAAGAAGTCCAAAGCAGCCTAATTCTTCTGCGGTAGAACTGGTCATCGAGCCTAACAATGCTTCCAGCGTAAGGATGCCAACAAACCAAACCAAAAAAGCAAAGCTCAAGTCAATCTTGCTAAAGATGAACAGGTGGAGACCATTGTTGTTGTAGTCTCAGAAGTCAACTTGTTCGAAAACAAGACAAATTGGATCGTTGACACTGGTGCCTCCAAACACTTATGTGTAAACAGAGACCTGTTTACAACTTTCGAGGAGGTTGCTAATAGGGATCAAGTCTATATGTGAAACTTAAGAAGAGCCTCAGTTCTTGGAAAAGGGAAGGTTTTTCTCCAACTGACTTCCAGAAAGAATTTATACCTTTCAAATGTTCTCTATGTTCCTTCCCTGCAAAATTACTTAATATCTACTGGCCTGCTTAATAAGGTTGGCCCCAAATTGGTTTTTGAAGCTAACAAACTAATTAGCACTCAAAATGGCTATTTTTTGGGAAAAGGATATATGTTTGGGGGGCTATTTATTGTGAACACCACTATTATCAATGAAACATCTACTTCTGCTCATGTTGTTGAATCTTTTGATATTTGGCATGCACATTTAGGATATGTTAGTGAAAATTCACTTAAACGAATGCAACACATGAACTTGATAACTAACTTGCCTAAAAATCAATTGGAAAAACGTCAAACTTGTGTAGAAGCTAAAATCGTTAAGAAACCATTTAAACCAGTAACCCAATGAGTGGCTGGACTTTTAGAACTAGTTCACACAGATATAGCGGATATAAGAAGTTTGAAAATAAAGGTAGAAAGAGTTACCACGTAACCTTTGTAGATGATTTTCCAAGGTATAATATAATTTACCTTCTAAAAACTAAAAATGAAGAAGAACAAAAGTTCCTAATCTACAAATTTGGGGTAAAAAACCAACTAGGTCGCAAAGTAAAACAACTTAGGTCAAATAGAGGAGAAGAATACAATACAAACTTCCTCAAATAATTTTGTGAGAAGAATGGCATAGTTCATTAATTCACGACACCTTACACTCCACAAAAAAGCGATAAATATAACTTTAAAAGATATCATGAATGCAATGCTTTTAAGTTCTTAATTACCTAATAAAATGTGAAGGGAGCCCGTCCTATTAGCTAATCATATTCTAATTAAAGTGCCTCATAAAAAAATAGATAAAATACCCCATAACTATGGAAAGGATATTACCCTAATTTGAAATATTTAAAAGTGTGGGGTTGTTTGGTGAGTGTATCTTTGCCTACTTTCAAACGTGACACTATTGGTCTTGAAACTGTAGATACCATATTTGTAGAATATACTGATAATAGTATTAGTTATAGATTTAATCGATTACATGATAAATCAATGTGCGAATATAGAGATGCAGAATTTTTTGAATGCATATTTCCTTCAAAGAATATGAATTATGTACCTCCAAATGTGTTGCCTGTATACTAGTTCTTCTTATGTGCAAATACCCGAACATGGTAATTATGAAACTAGAAGAAGTAAGAGACGTAGAAAAGAAACTAATTTTGGACTTGATTTCGTGAATGCTTTTGTGACCGAACGTGAAGATGTAAATGAATTAAATAAGTCAATAATTTTTCTTCACCTTCTTGAGAAAGATCCTAAAAATTATGAAGAGGCTATGAAATTTGTAGATGATAGCTTATGGAAAGAATCAATTAACTGTGAAATTGAGTCAATAAAATAATGGTTTAATTCTATCCAGTCTTAGTATGTTGAAAAGGTGTTAAGAAAATTTAATAGTTTTGATGTAGTTTGAGTAAGAAATCCTATAAGATAATGGTTTCACTCTATCCAGTCTTGCTATGTTAAAAAAGTGTTGAGAAAATTTAACTGTTTTAATGCAGTGCCAGTAAGAAATCCTTTTGATTATACTATTCACTTAAATAAAAATAAAGGGTGAAGTGTGTCTCAAGGGGAGTATACGAAAATTATTGATAGTTTAATAGTTTTAATGAACTACACTAGACCTTATATTTCCTATGTCGTAAATAGACTTAGTTGGTACACTTACAATCCTAGTAGAGAATATTGGGTTGCCCTTAGATATTTAGTGAAATACCTACAATGTACAATGGCCTTAGGACTTCATCTTGTACGACACCCCACTGTTTTATTAAGGTATTGTGATGCAAATTGGGTTACCGATAATAATGAAGTAAGTTCCACTAGGGGTTATATTTTTACCTTAGGAGGAGCCGCTATCTCGTGGAAGTATTCTAAACAGACTTGTATAGCTCAGTCTACCATGGAGTATGGTTTTATTACTCTAGACTTGGCAAGGCAAGAAGCTGAGTGGCTTAAGTCATTACTGGCTGATATTCCATTGTGGGGGAAAACCCACTCCACATGTCTCACGTTTATGTGATTCTCAGGCAGCGTTATGTGTTGCCCAAAATGAAGCTTACAATGATTAGAAAATACATATACACATAAGGCATGGATGTGTGAGAAATATGATCAAGACCGGAGTACTGGATTTACAATTTGTAAGATCAGAAAGAAACTTAGCCGGCCCTTTTACTCAGGGACTAAGAAGAAAGATAATCCAGGAATAATGATCTGAGATGAATTGGTGTGCTTGGATAGTATATTTGATTTGTCTCCACGATTACTATAAAAAATAATACAAGAACTCCCAAAATGGATGAATAGTTCACCCATAGCGATGGAAAGAAGAAGAGAGCAGTGTCACCTCCACAGACCGTGGAGAATTCGACCTATAAATCCCACGGTCCGTGGAAGGCCTCCAGCAGCACACTTCATTTAATTTGGACCACTTATTTCTTATCTATTATTTTCTTTTCTCTTGGCCGATTTCTACTCTCCAAGAACCCTAGTTTGATCTTTCTTTTTATCCTTTTCTTCCTTTATTCTGTATGAATTTGCTTGTAATTTTTAGGAAGATTAGAATTAGCTAAACTCTTTTCTTTGGAGAAATTGATTGAGGCTTCCAAGCCTATGTAGTGAGAAGCTTTGATTTCCTATTTATGAATCCCGAGTATTATGCATTTCCTATGCTTTAAATGTTGTAGCTAGATTCATTAATGAGATCGGATGTTTGATAATATGAAATGTTTGTATAATGACATGTTAGGAGTGGAGGAAAGTGTAAAATTTCTTCTCTTTTTGGAATGAAATCTAAGACCATGGAATTAGAACTTCTAGTTGTGTTGATGATAGGATTTCTAGATGAATGTGATAATGTTGATCTTTGTCATGTTTATCCTAGGTAGCACTAAATGGAAAATCTTGAATATGGATCTTTCTTGATTAACCTTAGGAAATGCATTAGTTGGTGGGAGGTCATCGTTGTACCTATCAAAAATACAATTTATAAGCTCTAAATGCTTCATAACTACAATTAAGTAGATAGTGGCAAATCGAGGTTGTCCACGAAGAAGAGGGATCTTTCTAAGGGTTCATGCATATAAGGGTGGATATTAAGCTACATATATACATACATATATATATATATATATAAGAAATTATGTAAAGAGGGAGGTTTTTGGTTTGGTTTTTCTAAGTTGTGAAATTAAAGACAAGTTAACTAGCAAGCAATGTAAATCTACTAAATATGCAACAAACTACTAAGAAGAGCGCAATTGATTTCTACTTCCAAACCTCTTATCTATCCTTGAACATACAGCCTATTCAATACTTTAACTACTTGTTGTGAAGATAAATCTTCTATCCTTCTTTGATAGTCGTTTATAAGAGTAAATTTCACATCTCTTTCTAAACCTCACTAATGACCTCTTTAGTCGAGAAACGCCTAAAGGTATCCCATTAATGACATTGAGTACGAAGAATCAAAAAGCTTGGTAACACTTATAAACACTAAACCGTGTCTTTGTATTGAAGCAATTCATGCATTTGCACAAGGTTAGTCAAGAATGTTCCACATTCATAGACCTCTCCTATTTGCTACACAAAATAAACATGACAAAGAGTTCGACACTGTCACATTCATCTAGCATTTATTAAATCATCAACACCATGAGAAGCTCTAATCATGCTATTGGATTCCATATCAAATGAGGGGAGAATTAAATACTTTCTCCCAACCCTAACAAGCAATCATACAAGAAATTCATATACTCAAACTTCCAAAACCATTAATAATTTCAACAACCAACATTCAAAGCTCAATAAATGCACAATAGCAAAAGAATTAAATAGCTCATAAATATTTCTTAAGACATGGGCTTGGAAGCCTTAATCAATTGCTCCCAAGACTAAGTTTAGCTACTAGAATTCATACTAAACATCACAAGAAAATCAAACATAAATGCAAGATGAAACTAAGATAGAAAATGGAAAAAAAACTAGGGTTTTGGAGTTCTGAAATCGGGAAGAAGAAGCGAGAAAAGGTAAAAAGGATAAAGTGTGCTATATATAGTACAAGAAAAAAAGACAAATAATTCTGGTCACTCGCCCATCGCGACTAAGGTGTCGCGACTCGCGACCAGGGTGTTGCGGCGCACGACGGATGCCAAAAATAGAATTTGATTTTTCTTCCATTTTCTTGTCTTCTAGCTTCCTCTCCCCACTTTATTTTTTTAAAATCATCAAGTCTTCAAAAGATAAACTTCATGATCTTCAATGGTATTTGATCTTCAAGTATCGATGTTATTGCCTCATCACACAAAATCAACTAGAAAAGTCGTAAGAGTGTAAAAGTCGCTCTTAGCTCTCCTAAGAGAATCTCAAAGTAAAAAAACAAGCTATAGATGACAAAAGAGATCAAAAGTGATTCCAAAAAGTCCCAAAATATGCACATAAAATAGACACATCAATTTGTTAAATGCCTAGACATTTGATGGAATGTTTTTAGGTGTTAGCAAGCTTATTGGTTCTTTGTGAATGTTTCCATTAATGAGATATATTTAAGTGTCGATCGCCTAAAGTTTTCATTAATGAGGTTTACAAATAGTCGTTGAACACTTTTGTAGAGTACACTTAAGAAGAATAGAATGTTTATCTTCAAAATGGAAGGTATAGCATTTACAATTGGTAATCAAGATGAATAAATAGCTGGTTGCTTCTATGATCTGTAAGAGGCTTAGAAGTTGAAATAAATTTTTTTCCAAGGCTTTGTAACTTGTGTTTTAATCATATTTTCTTAGTTTATTGCATGATTAGATTACTTGTCTCTATATTTTAGTTGTTTCGTCTTTCAATTCATAATTTAGAAAAAACAAACCAAAACCTCCCTCTTTAATTGATTACACACACACACACATATATATATTCCCTCTTTGATTGATTACATATATATGCTTATATATTCATCCTAATATGCATGAACCCTTAGGAAAATCCCTCTTCTTCGTGGACGACCCCGATTTGCCACTATCTACTTATTGTGGTTATGAAGCATTAGGACTTATAAATAATATATTTGAAAGGTACGACAATGACCTACAACTTGGTGAGAGATTCTTGGTGGATGCTCTTGTTGTTTATCGAATGACTCAAAGTCAAAAGAAACCTAGTAAAGACTTACAAACTTACACTCCTACCCATTCCTATGATATGTGTACATTGTGGGGATGAGCTTAAAGCTCTTAATGAATCCAAGATAATCTTTATTTGAGACGTAAATGTGGGATTCACCGAAAAAATTGATCTGTAGATGAATGATGAATCGTTCTTAATCTTTTCATAGCCAAATTTGGGAGGGCTCATGAGACTTGACGGAAAAAACTACTTGAGTATAAAGGATTGACCTTCCTCTTTTAAAAGACTTTTAAGGGTTGTCTTTCTAAAGAACTCATGAATTTTCCCAAAGAGACTATGGCTACTATCAAACCAACGATGGTAATTGTTTTAACTTATACATTTCAACTCCTTTTTTTATGAACCGTTCCAATTTTTGCGTTGAAGTGGTTCCGATTCTTCGTTGCAACTACTTGCATCTTCTCCAATTTTTTCTGCCTTTGATGGTTGGCTTGAGTGCCTATAAAAAGGCAAGACAAAAGCCTTTTGAAACACACACTTCATACCTTCTCTTCTCTTCTCTTCAAAAGCTACTTTTCTCTTAGTATGAGCTTAATTTGATTTTACACTATAAGTTGGGTGAATTTCGCTTCAAAGGCGGTGATTTATCACATCCACTGTTCTGATTTCTAAAACCATACTCCTTTTCAAAATTATCTTTTCCAAACCAAAAATACTTTTTCCGTATTGCTCTTGTCAAAACAGCTTTTATAAGACCAGTGACCATACATTCTGTTTCTTACACTGCCACATAATATGTGGTAGTGTCAATTTCATCATCTTTAGCTACTACCTCAGCTATATCAGAACATCCCTACGAAGTCTTCTTGAATTTCTCGCCCCTTTTGATTTTGATCTTACCAATAGCGTGACCAAAATTTGAAGCGTGATAGATAATCTGACATATTACCAGATTCTATAATTTTAATCCCAATCTCTCACAAATATTCTTAAAAGAGTGTCATCTCGTGCAAGTACCAACATGAACATCGCCGATACTTGAGTCAAGAGGGTAACTCGAAATCAAGTCAAACGTGAACATAAGCGAGAGGGGTGTATCTCGAGCTTGAGTTGAGATGTCGATATGAATACAAGTAGAAAAAAGTGAATTTGAGATGCCTATAAGTCAAGTGCAATTGTACTTAAACTTGACTTGAATATGTGAAGGAAATTATTGTAGAGTTAGTAAATTCAAATTGTATGCGAATGAGTTCACAAATTTGAGCCATAAAAGATAATGGAAAGAAATCTCTATATCGGATATTAATTGAATTCTCGATTATAGGATACTACTTTTGTTAGTAATCGCACGAGGAGAATGTTTAATTGAGATTCAAGTCATCTCTTATTCTTAGAAATGAAAGGAATAAGAAAGATTTTTGTGATAAAAAAGCCCAATACACGAAAGAGTTATTATTTTTGAAACAATATAACCCTAAAATTTATGGGTAAGAAGTTAACATTCGGTTCATTGTTGAACACATGAGACTTTCATTAAGTCAGAGAGATACATAAAGTAAGTTTATCTAAGAGTGGCAGTTGTAAAAACAAATATAAGTGGTTTGATGCAACTGTGAAGGGGATAAAAACATAGAATCTTTTGGTGAATGTGATTCACAATACATGATAATTAGCATGTTTATTCTTCTGTACTTACACCAACCAAATGTAGTGGTTGAACGAAAAATTATGGAAATTATCAAGAAATGTGGGAGTGTTTATGTTGGCCAATAATCTTTTAAATAAGATATCCCAAAAGGGAATTAATTGAAAGGCGTCCATCATCGGGCTGCAAGCTTGCGAGGAGGACTACAATGTCCATTTTCCATTCGAGGAAGAAGTTTGTAGGGGTGATGCAGCGCAGATGCAGGCCGAAGAGAATGGGTGAACCACCGATGCACTAGTGCAAGATGCAGATAAGGATCTCAATCCAGACAATGTGAGTCGCTAAGGACTATTATTAATTTTGTTGAGATATATTCATTGTTAAATAATGCTATGTTTTGGGTGGGTATGTAACAGATATTTGGAACATAAGTTCCTTTCTTGTTTCACTTTCTAATTTATATTTATCTTTATTTTATGTGTCTGTGTGTATTATCTATTATTCATTATGTCCTCTATTTTTTCTGGATGGCACAAAATGATTTTAAAAAGGAATAAGAAAGAGTTCACCCGTTAAGTTCTAATGCTCGACTCTTGCCTAGCACATATCGACACATCAGCTTTGGTGTTTCCATGCTCTCCAACTGATAATGCCGGCACGAATTTTGCCTCCTTCACCTTAGAAGAGTCATTTGAAAATTATTGTACATGGTTTATCATGATTTGATGAGCTAGACTAGGGCTAGAAAATGGGCGGTCGGGTCAAATACGGGTTGCTTAATATGGGTTGTTAACAAATATGGGTATGACCCATTTCGACCCATTTTATGATGGGTCAAAATGGGTCAGGTGACATATGGGTTGGGTTGAAACCCGCCAACCCGTGGGTAAAAATATATCCAAAACATGGGTAAAAAGTGGGTAAACCTGTGGGTTTCAACCCATATATGAAGCCGTATGGGTTTATATGCCAACACATGTGGGTAAAAATCACGGGTTTCAAGTAGTGACCTATATGGGTTTATATAACAACCCATATGGGTAAACCCGTGGTGAACCCTCAAACCAAACCCGCTCAATCCATATTTTTTAAATACCCATTTAACTCATTACTCATTTTACCCATACTCATCCGGATTTAAAAATAGATAACCCACTTGACCCGCGGGTTACAGGTCTATTTTGACATCTCTAATCACATAGCAAGGGCTCGTGAGATGGGGTCGACGATTGGCTCAAGAGCAACATAAACGGTGGGTTTAGCCGTCTGGGCATGAGACCGGAGGATCTGAGCGGCAAATGCTGGCAGAGATAGTTTATGATATTATAAAGAGATTTCTAGAATTGAAAATATATTGGGATTGATTCACCAGTAGAAAACAAAGTCATTAAAGGTGGTTCATTCGTCCTACATAAAACACTTTTCAGGCATTTTCTCTGCCTTTGTATTTGATCGTTTGGTGGTTAAAAAACCTTCTTTGATTGGATCTGAATTCAGTTCCGAATTCGGAACCTGAATCAGATTCCGACAGCATTCAAGTGAAACTAAGATTACAGTTATAAAAAATCACAAATCTAAATATTAATGTAAAATAGAAGCTCAATCCAGTTAAAAAAAACAATACAAGTTCAATCGAGAATCTCAAACCACAAATTGCAAGATCCAACTTCAAGCACAAACCTAATTGAAAAATTCAACCTCAAACCTTAAATCATCAACCAAGTCTAAAATCTCAAACTGTGGAAAGGCGTACGGTCTCGGATGCGTCGGTGGCAAGACGTTGGCATCGGTGGAAAGGCGTACAATGACTGGGCTGGCGAGGGTAATAACGAGGCTAAAGTGAAAGAAGTAAGAGGCTCAAAATCCTCAAAAATGAAATTTTTGCAGAGATCAAAATTTTGGATGCTCGGTCTGAGAGGCTCAAAATGAGGGAGTGGCACAATTGTTTTGGAACAAATGAAGAGGGAGGCGCAGAGATCTGGAGAGAAAAGGAATTGGGTCGGCCGAAATTGCTAAGGGAAAGGAAACCCCAAGTTTTAAATACTTGGGCCAAATAATAGAACCACATTTAAACCATGTTAATTTAAGACGGTTCTTCAGTCGATATTTATTCAAAAATTTCCTTGAGTAAATGTTTATTCAAAAAACTTCCTTTAATCAATTTTGAACATCCTTTAAAATGAAGGGGACCTTGGAATATTTGTTTCGAATTCGAAACCTCCTCACAAACGCGGTTCTCAAAAAAAAATCAAAGGAACCGCCTTTCATTGCCTTTACTAGTGATTTGGATTAAAGTTACATAAGAATAATATATTAAAATTTACCCACACTTAGAAATTTTGTATCTATTTGTAGAATTTTCCTTTTAAAATTAGAAATTGATTAGGACTAAATTTATATAATTAGAAATTTATTAGGATTACAGTTACATTAAGTATAATATAGTAAATTATGTATTAAAATATAAAAGATTTTTGTACCTTCACATAAAATGCTATGTGATATTTTACGAAAAAATGCACAAATATAAATAAATTCATATTGAGTATAAATATGCATATAATATATCACAAAATCTTGTTTTTGACAAACTATCCATTAGACAGGGTCATGTTATAATCGGTGTAACTAATATGGTGATTTGATATTTGTTTTTCATTTATTTAAAATCAGTTTCGATGACTTCAAAAAAAATTAAAATGTATCTCACCGTATAAATTAGGGCGAACGACTTGGGAGGCCCCTAAACTGCATCCATTGTCCCCTTTTAGCCACTTCTCCTTTTTTGAATACTTTTGACCCCTTAATTAACAAAGCTGTTAAAATCATAGTCATTCCGTCTGGTCAAAACGTTAACTTCAGTCAAAAGCATTAAATTTAAGGTAGAATATTAATTTCACATTTTTATTTTCCTTTTATCATTTTTATTTTTTATTTTCTCATTTTCCTTTATTTCTTTCTCTTTTTTACTTTTTCTTCTTTTCTTTTTCTTCTTTTTTTTCTCCTTTTCTCCTCTGATTCTTTTCTCCCCCTGCCGCCTGCTTCTTTTCTTCTATTCTTCGATTTGAGTAGCGCCGCCATGCTCTGCTTTTCTCCCGCAGATTCGAGCAGCAGCTAGGACGGGTGGTGGTGCCTGCGGAAGCCACGGTGCTACAACCAGAAAAGTTCCTCTTTTGCTACCGCCACTTGCGGCTCTGTTGTGGTGGAGTGGATCAAAGAGATGTTGGTGGTTGCGTCATCGGAAGAGCCGGTGCTCTCCGGAAGGCTTAGAAGGACCGATTCCGAGAGGGACCAAGAATGTGGGGGTGGATGGTTTGAGAAGAAGAAGCAGTTGGGGGCTGAATTATAAATAAGAAAAATATTAGTGACTAGTTTTTAATTATTAAAGGATTGAGGGAGGGGCTTGTTGTAATTTGTATAGATAGGAGCTGAGTTGTAATTAAAAAATACAAAGGGTTGGATTTGTAAATTAAAATATGAAAAGTCATTTTTTCCCTCAACTCACGGAGGAAACTTCAGAGTTAACGCTTTGGTCTGATAGAAGGGTCACGATTTAACAGTTTCGTAAGTGGAGGGGTCAAAAGTGTTTTTAAAAAAATGATGGGCGAAAGGTGAACGATGGTGATAATTCAGGGGGCCCTGAAGCCATTCGCCCTATAAATTATTATTATTTGATTCTACGGTTCAAAATGAAGTCTGGAACAAGAAAAATCTTTTTTTTAAATCTATTTTTATGTGGAAGTTGATTAATGGACTGTTACCTTTGATAATGCTTTAAGAGTCATGGATATTTCTATTGCTTCCAAATGTTATATGTGTGCTATTAATTGTGATTCACTCAACCATTTTTTAATGAATGTCATCTGGCTAATGATTCATGGAACTGATTGGGTTGATTTCACCATGTATTTTGGGTTGATGTTGAGCTGAAATGTTGTGTAAATCCTTGGATATTTATGTTATT
>JAULKM010052516.1:0-12679 GCA_032355605.1 Rubia tinctorum
GGCAGATGTACACATTTTTTAGGCAAATGCAAATGTTGTTATCCTTGTAATCCAAATAAGTAAATTTTAAATTGTTACAATATGATATCATAATTGTATGTGTCACTTTGTAACTTATGCTTTGAAATGGAATGCAATAATTTAATGTTTGTCACATTTGAATAATTTAATAAGGCTGTCATTTTGATCCAAAATATCGTATCAACCAACCTACCAATTGAACCACAAATCATCTGTACCAAAAACGTTGGTAAACAATGATGTGGTATGGTAGTACCGCACCACATATTTTGTATGGTATGGTAATGGTATTGAGAAAATATTACCAAAGTATTACCGTACCGTACCACATATTACACACATTCTTGTTTTAGATCGAGCAACCGTTAGACGAATGCATTTTATATCTGATGTAACGGATGGGGCAATTTGATGTTTGTTTTTATTTAATGCAATGAGGTTCGATCATATAATTTTGATTTTTTAAAAAAATTGTAATAATAATTATAAATTTTTAAAACGACGTTTTTCATGATTGGTCGACCGTTAGTCGGTCTAACAAGATACTTTGTCTACTTAGTATAGTTCTTAGTTTAATGTTATCTTACGTTATTATTATTATTATGATTAGATAATATTTAATTTTCTAAAATTGAGATTATACAATAGAAATTTTAATTATTTATAATTTGTTTTATGAGCAAATAATTAAATTATTATAACTTATATTCTGTGGTATTATACCATACCGTACCGATATTAACCAAATTTTCTATATACCGATGTGTTGGTATGCAGAAGATTTGGTACGGTATTGGTTTCTAAAACAATATACTGACATTGTTGGTATGATACGTGGTATTAGTAAAAAGTGATGGTAACCATACCAAATCCACCCATATAATTTAATGTTACTTAGTAACATTTGTCACTTAGTAACATTTGTCACTTCCTCCGTCTAGTTCTAAATTGCTTATTTACTTTTTTTTTATGATTCTCAATAAGTATGTTTGACCGTAAAATCTCTAATAATTCATATTTAATGAGCATGTACATATGTTTTTGGAAAATGTAAATGTTATTATCCTTGAAATTGGAATAATTAAATTTTACATTAATCTTAAATGACATCTTATTTATATTTGTGTTAATGTGTTAGTTATGATTAGAAGTTAAATGCAATAATGTATGACACACTTTTCTTTGTGAATTGTTTTTATAGGTTTGACATATTTTTATTTTTTGGAAAGATTTGTACAGTTTCAGTCACTCATTCTACTTTTTTCTTTCTAAACTCAATTTCATCCCCTCATTTCATTCATCTAAATCCAAATAACCGAGCATGTGATGCCAAATGCAACAATACATGGGTATTGTATACTATTAAGCCTAATTTACAAACAATATTTTTAAAATAGAGAGATTATTATCCAATATTAAATTATTTATGGCTTCTTATTAAATTATGTAATATGTACAAAAAGAAGGAAGATTCTTTTTTGAGGTTTTCTATTTGAAAGAAATTTGGGTTTTCTGAGTAGAGGTGTCGCCGCGGACAGTGCTCCGACAAGGCACTGCAATGGTGGGTGGTGGCGGGATGGTGACAGGGTTAGGAGGGTTGAAGAAGGAGAAGAAATTAAATGTCGAGGGTATTTTAGTTATTTCATATTCGGACAACATCCCAAACTAATGAGTCAATGCCGTAATAGTGACAAAAGGTTATATCTCTTAGAATAAATCAGTTAGGTGATTAGATTCGATCTTATCTTGTTTGACTAGCCTAGAGTTATATTAGGACTAGTCTACCTAATGTTTTGTACTCTTTATTTATTATCTTCATTGTGAATGATAATCATTACAGGGAATATCTTCTATCAATAACAGCACAATTCGTTTTAAAGTACGAGTTATTTTTGCCACTTTCTCATATTACAAGGTTATATTGACACTTTCAGTCTAAAGTTAGGGTTAGAAGTGTAAAATACCTTTATTTTATTTTAATTTATTTTTATCATAGTATAAAGATGTCAATTAACTAACATTTGTAACTTTGGCTCTTCAAAAAGTAGATCTATAATCAAACTAAAAGTTCTCTAGTTAGGCTTTTAACTGCATTTGAAGTTAAAAGTTACTTTTACACTTCATTAAAAGTATAGTTAAAAGACATTTTAACTGTGATTTCATAGAATTAAAAGTAAATTACTATTACGGTTCATTATAAGTATAGTTTAAAAAAAACCCCTTTTAACTGCGATTTCATCAAAATAAAGTAAAACAGTTTGAAAAAGTTAATGAAAAGAGCGCTAGCCGATATTGGTTCATTCATTCCAAACATAACTTTGTTTAAGCCAACCTAAATCATCAGCATGAAATTCTATCAAATTTTGTATGAGGGGACCTTAGAAGTTAGTCTCACTAAAAGTGACAACAGTAGCTCAGGATCCAGTTGCTCACAAGCGGGCGAACCACATCGACATCGATTATCACTTTGTTCGAGAGTTGGTTGTTTCTGGAAAACTACGTGTTACTCATGTTCCTACTGCATTTCAGATTTCGGACATTTTCACCAAAGGGCTCTCTCGTCCACTGTTCGATTTTTTCGATCCAAGCTTTGCGTCAGCGAGCATCCGACATTTCGCTTGAAGGGGGTGTTTGAATAAGTCAATATGATGATTAGATTAGATTTGATTATGGATTAGGTTAATAACTTGATTAGAGTTCTACTAGATCTAGTCTACCTTTTGTACTCTATTTATTTTATTCAGTAATATCATAATCATTACGGGAAAACATTCTTTCAGTTATGCATAAGACATGCTTTAGAGTAAAGCAATAATGACCCATCTATAATTTTTACGTTGTTTCATTTTCATCTTTCTGTGAGCACCACCCTCTAAAGCAAAGCCAACAAAGACATAAGATAGGAAACTGTAGAACCCACAACAATTGCATACATTTAAACCCAAATTATGGAACATTAAGGTTACTTATCACAGCTTGCAACTCCAAGACAAGCAAATATAGGAACAATTTTGTTGCATTGGCACCTCTACATAGAGACAGAAGATATGCAACTATAATAACTTAACATCACACATTGGCACCTTTTCTGTCCAAAAAGCAGTAGGCTTCCGAGTCTTTGAAACAGTCTGAAAGACTGCTTTTGGCTAGTGGTTGCACACTGCCCTTCACAATTACCTTTTGCTCTTTAATATCAATGTCAAATGACTCCACACCTGAACAGAAAACATGTCAACAAATCTGAGCATCAATGATTGAAAAAGCTGGAAAATGCCATCTCGATTTTGTATTCCCAAGAAAAAATATTGGATTAGACCTAAAACCAACGAACCAATCTATAAATTAAAACAGAGTATTATACTACCATAGTTCACTTGCCACAAAAGTTTCCAATCAAGAAAGATGTTAACATTAAGAAACGGGACTTCTTACCTCGATTTTACAGGACCTTTACCTCATTTTTCAGTCCTAGAAGAACCGAGATAAATACAGTTGAATTAAAAGGTTTTTTTTACCCCAGTTCAGAATCGAGGTAAAAAGAACCTTTTACCTCGGTTTTTAACCTAATTTATATTTATTGTGACCAACATTGGTCAAAGGTAGTAGGCCGACCATTGTAGGTCATACCTGCGACATAACTTAAACCGACGTCGGCATCAACAGGAAAGCGATGTTTGACCATAGCATGAAGGCATACGACGGGTGAGAAAATGGATCGACACAGTCGAAGTTGACGTCAATCTTATCTTCACGCGCTAACGTGGAACGGTGATTAATACGATATCGTTTTGTGTTGCCGACGTTGCAAAAAAAGCCAGTTCATGCGACGTCGGTTAAGTGTCATTTTGGCCCCTGATCGTGCGATATCGCGGATGAATTGGTTAGACATCGTTTCTCATACAATATTTGAATATTTAATATTTAATGACACAACAAATCGTGTGTCGATAGCCGTTACATTTTATTTTAAAAACCGACATTAACAATATATCAAAATACAAAAGATTGTTGTGAAATTGACAGACTGATTGTATTGATGCTTCCTTGCGTATGTTGTCCGACATTAACAATCGTAGGGGGACTACAGAAATTACAAGTCCGTTTTGGAAGTCCATCAATAACTCTCATTATCCTATTACAACAGATACACATGAAACAAAATTTATGCTAGATTTTGGCTATCCCCAATGGATGTACCAATAATAAAGCCAAGAGCATACGACATAAATATTAACATGGAATGCTTCAAGGCAACGTCGCAAGATTGAATGACCGAAGTATATAAAATTTTATTTGGTGGAAAATAGAATTTATTTATTGATATTCGACTTCGATCATATATTATTCTCTATGTTTATATTATTTCATTTGAAAATATAACATAAAGTCATAGTTAAAAGTATAGTTATAAAATCTTTTAAAATTTCAAAAGAAATGGAACAGCATAAAACAAATTGCAAAATTATATTTTAGTTTTGTTTAAAATTAAATTATATTATAAATATATATGTGTGTGTTCACTTATTTTAAATAGTACATCGCACGAGTGTTTTCTAATTATTCATATACTAATAAATAAAATAATAATATTAACAATAAAATACAAAGGGTGAATGTGAATCTGCAAATTTATAAGTGTAATTTTTCATCTAAAATATTGAATATTATTTATACATTGCATATTTATTATTTTAAAATATGGAAGACCTCAAATATGGTAATTTTAGAAAATGGGCCTCAATAGGAATATGCCCCATATGTGCGAGAAGGACTTGCGACGTCGGTAATTTCATATCTGCGAGAGGTACATGCAACATCCGTAAGCAAGAAATGTGTGCAACGTCGATCATTCATGTCTGCGAGAGTTACGTGCAACGTTGGTCGGTAAGCGAGAAAGGCATGCGACGTCAGTCATTTCATGTCTGCGAGAGGTACGTACGCCGTTGGTCACAATCGTAAGCGTTTTCAGTAAGGAAGAAATTTGTGCGACATCAGTCATTAATATCTGCGAGAGTGATGTTCGGTTGGTCACAAAAACAACCGATGTCAATTAGCCAGACATGAGTGCGGCGTCGGTCATGTCAGGATTTTTACCTGGATTTTTTAAAAACCGAGGTAAAAAGTGTTATTTACTTTGAAAATAAAAAACCTATGTAAAAGAACTTTTTACCTTGGTTATTTACCCTTAACCAAATAACTGAGGTAAAAGGGGTGAAGTAATAGGTCATTTTTCTTGTAATGTTTGCTTCGTGATCGGTGCTTTATGCTTTCTTAGTCACCTCTCTTGTTGTGTGACAACAACAGTGCCATTTTTCTCGCCCAGAATCCAATTGTTCACAAGAGCGCCAAGCAAATTGATATCGATTATCTCTTTGTACGGGTGTCGATTGCGAGTGGCAAGTTACGGGTTCACCATGTTCCTACTTCCATTCAGACAGGTGATATTTTCACTAAGGGTCTCTCGTGTCCCTTGTTTGAGCTCTTTAGATCCAAGTTTTGTGTTTCAGTTCATCTAACGTTACACTTGAGAGGTGTTAGAATGTTAGATATTTAGTACTCCCTCTGTCCCACCTCAATTTACAGAAAGAGAAATTAAGGTGGGAAATTTATACAGTAAAAAAAGTTAGAAAAGTAGACATAAAGTATGATTTGAAAAGACAAAAGCTGACAGATGTTTAGTGCTAATTAACGAAAATCAACTGCTGATTTAACACAAATAGCAAGAACTGCAGCATCTCCATTTTCTCAGAAAGAATTGGCCATCTTTCTTTTGAGGCCTCATCTTCATCGCCTTCAGCAATATCATTAACATATGAATTCAAGATCTGTGAAAAACACAAGAATTAAAAATAATAACGCCAGTATAAAATGAAATGACCCTAAACACTCCATCACATAAGAGTCGTAATGTGCCTTCAAAACAACACTCCATAGAAGATGATCAAAGGATAAACTGGCATTTTCAATTCCATCTCTTCAAATGGTCTTTGGTACAGCAAATGGTCTCTGCAATTCCATCTCTAAAGAAAGAGTCCATGCTCATTGATTTCCACTGCGTGAAAGGTCTTTGGCGCAACAAATATTCCTGCCGCCACCAAGGACTTCTTCAAGCCCAAAATACACCTGATTCTAAGCATCACTGACCAGAGAACACTGGTGGTTTCCACTGAAATACAGTATAAATGGCCGGCAAGCTCATATCTAACACTCAAAATGGATATCAAATAGAAAATAACAAGCCTTGTTGATTAACCCATTCAACGACTAAAACTGAAATAAAATCTACATTCTGACCATAAATCTACATTTTTAAAACCTCTATTCAACCATATTTAAAAATACGAACAACATAGGGTTTAAACCAAAACGACAGCAAAAATGATGAAACTAAGATGAAATCCACAAATAAAACAAGATTTAATGTTCTAGTTTTCAAATACATCAACAAACTTATGGATTCAAGCAAAAAAATGGGTTTAAAAGTGTTGAGTGACACAAGAACAGTGAAATATTAAGGCGGCTAGCGCAACAAGAACATCTCTGATCATTAAAAGAGGAGATGAAATGTGAAAAGTGGAAGTGAAGAATAAAAGTGAGAAATGAGAGAATTCGAGAGGTTGGTGAGGAGAAAAGGCAGAGTCACGTAGGAGAGCCTTGGGAAGAGAAAAAGGCAAACCATAATTTACTCTTAATCAGTCCAAAAACCAAGTAAATAACAAAAAAAATTAAGGGCTTTTTTGGACATTTTCCAGCGAAATAAATGAGCCATTTTTTTTTGTAAAAGTCCGATTTTGCAATTTGAGTTGGGACAACCTAATAAGGAAAATGTGCAATTTGAGATGGGACAAATGGAGTATGTTTCTTTAAACTTAAAGTATTCCTCCTCTTTCGCTTTTGATAGTGTCACACCATACTCCGATAATACTTGTCTATCTGTTGGCAAGCTTTGCATTTCTCCTCAACTTTGACACTCCCTCTGTACCAATTCAAGTTGCACACTTTGACTTTTGACAGTTGATTTGAAATTTTATTGATCCTTAATATCTCTCATTAAGGATAATTAAAACTTGTGAAAATATGATATTTTGAAAATATATGTTATAACGAATCTAACAATGTATCACATAATAGTATTTATACTTGTATCCTAATTCAATTTTATGGTCAAAAATAAGAAATTTTGACTAAATAAATAGTTAAATTACAGGTTGAATTGGGACGGAGGGAGTAATTTTTTATGCGCAACCTTTATTTTTTTATCCTTAAGGACCTTAACTTACTACTCTTCCTAACTATAATACCCTGGTCATGTCTCTAGCTCATGTTTGTTTGGAAAGTTTCTCACTTTCTCTTTTGTTTTTGTTTCTAACATGCGAATTAAATTTAAATAAGAAATATCAGGAATGCGTGATTTTTGAATTAAATTTAAATAAGAAATATCAAGAATGCGTGATTTTTTTTTATAAAAAAAATTTGCGTGATTGTTCTTTTAAAGTCTGGTATATGTAGTGGTAGATTCTGGTTTTGCAGTTGGATATATCCTCACTTCTTTGAAATGTCTATGGCACTCATAAGTCTTTGAGAAGTGGATAGAGAGCCCGAGTGCGCATTGTAAGGTTTAAGGGGTCATGATTCTAGTTCACATGGCTATTCTTGGTGGAGTTTAGGGGTGAAAAATTATACCCGTAATCCGCGGGTTATACGGGTTATTTTTAAATTCGGATAGGTATGAGTAAAATGGGTAATGAATTAAATGAATAATGGGATAAATGGATATTTGAAAAATATGAGTTAGGCGGGTTGGGTTTGCGGATTCACCATGGGTATACCCATATGGGTTTAAATATGTGGGTTTACCCATATGAGTTTGTATGGGTCAATATGTGGGTTGAAATCTGCGGCTATACCCATATAGGCTGTTATACAAACCCATATGTGTCACTACATATGGGTTGAAACCCGTCGGTTTTACCCTTATGGTTGGTATATAAACCCACATGGGTTCATATATAGGTTGAAACTCATGAGTTTATCCATTTTAGACCCATGTATTGAATATTTTATTACCAGCTGGTTGAGCGGGTTTCAACCCAACCCATTTGTGACTTGACTCATTATAAAATTGGTCGAAATAAGTCATACTCATATTTTTTTAACAATCCATATTACCCAAATCGTATTCGAGCCGACCGCCCATTTACCACCCAAGTGCAGTTCATAATCTCTGGATTGTGAGTGTATTTATTAATTGCATCCATTTTTTCATTCCCTTTATGCTTAGAGCTTAATGTTCTTAACTTTTGTTTTTTTCTTCTTAATGTTCAGAAACGTGATTGGATACATGATTCTTATTTTTAAACTAGATAACAACCGTGTCGATTCAAGAATTCTAAACGAAAATTTAAAATATAATATAATTTATAGTTTAAATAAGTATTGACTTATTGTCTTATGTATATGAGAATTACCCATGATGCATAAATTATAATAAATGAATATTTTAATTAATATTATAATGCATTGAATAAAAGAAAATTAACTCGGTTCTTGTTGACATATATGTTTTTTATGTAGAAAATTATTAATTGTTATATAAAAATACATTATGTCGTAAAAATTACAGTTATGAAAGGTCAGTTGATAATGAATGAATAATTATTTAATTAAATTTATAAAATTGTATCTCTTTTAAAAGGAAATACAAAAACGTGTAAGGACATGTTTTCAGAGAAAAATAAATTATAATTCTAACAACTATTTAAATTTTACTACATATTCATATTATTTGAATAAATAATTCTTATGCAGAAGACTAAAGATTACACAATAAAACGGGTATATTAGTATTTGGGTTAATAGTTTGAATTATTTGATTATAAGATGATTAGATTATTAGATATGGTAACACTACTAGAAAACATGTACTTAGGCACTGGTTCTTTGCTTGGGGGCAAAGAAACCGGTGCTGAATATATGTTAGACATTGGTTTTATGACGAAACTATAGTAAATCGGTGCTGCCGGTGATTGTCAGCAACAGAATAGAGTGACCGGTGCTAAAAAATGGTGCCTTGCATATGAAATAGCACCGGTACTAACGAGTAGGTTGCAAGGGATCGGTGTTGGAGCAGGGTTCCATGTGCGCAACAGTGTATTTGGCACCATAAAAAATTGAGGGAATTATAGCACCGGTATGTAGCAAGTCGTCGGTGCTTATGTAAAATTATAGCACTAGAATGCATATAACCGATGCCTGGAAAATGGGGCCCGGATGGGGAGAGGATAATTATTTTGGTGAGAAATATTCTGGGCAGCCATAAGTAGCTGTTTTTCCATTTTTCGGCGCCGGTAGTTTATATTTCAGCACCGATTTTTGTACCGGTGTTACGTACTTAGAATATATATTTTCATTTTACTCTCGGGTTGTGAAACAGCTCTTGAAAAATAATTCAAGGCAGCCATGGGCAGCTGCTTTGTTGCATCTTTGGCATCGGTATTAATAATTTCAGCACTGGTCTTTATAACAGTGTTGTGTACTTCGATAATACTTCATTAATTGGTCTTGGGTTCGAATGAATATAAAAAATCAGTATTAAGCAGCCTGAAGAAACTGATATATGGTTATAATAGCACAGGTTTTGTCATTTCCAGCATCGGTTTTATTACCGGTGTTGTCTACTTATAATTTATTTCGCAAGTTTGCTCTCAGGTTGGGAGAAATGGCCAAAATATTAATTCAAAGCAGCCTCAGGCAGCTGCTTATTCTATTTCTGGCACCGGTTTACGAGCTTCATACCGGTGCTAATGATTTTAAATTGCAAATACATACAGATCGATAGGGGCTTCGTATTCCATTTCTAATTCTTGGTCTTCCATTTCTAAATCTTAGAGAGGAAATCTAACCCATCTTCCCCATTAGTTAATACTCCAAGCTCTGTAAAGGAATAAGGTGAGTTCTCTTTCAAACATTGCTCTTCATTCTACAAGATTATTTATCATGACCCCAATGGTTTTGAGAAAATGTTAGTTCACTTTGCTTTCCAATAACAACTTTGTTCGATGTTGCAATCATGTACATAGAGTTAATGTGTAATAACTACATATATCTATATCTTAGATGTTATTGACTCTCATTGAGCGTTTGTTGATGTTCATCAAAACTAGTATTCTATAGGTTTTTTTATGCATAGAAGGTCACAAAATACATCCCCTTCCTCTCTAGAAATGCAATCCAACATTCAACAACAAGAGAAGAGGTTCATCTCATAGCAGACAAAGTTAATTACACAAACGTACAAAACAAGGCAACATTTTTCGGAGAGAGGAATCGAAGCAGCTCCCTCCTTTCAAGAATTTATACGGGTACTTGGGTGGGAAAATTGTGTGACACGCCTCCAATGTTCAACCTCAGCATAGTGAGTGAGCTCTATGCTAATTTGCGGTGTGGTCCAAGGTGGGATGAGGCGTTCTATCGTGTGAAAATGGTGAAATTGACTGATGAATCTATAAATGATTTGTACGGGTTGCCAACGTCCCCCCCCCCCCCGAGGAGGATGAATTTATTGCATTCCATTACAAAACTGTGGGGATTTTGATGATCCCACTGGATGAGAGATCGTGATGACGGTAACTAGGGTGGGAACTGATGTCGATTCTCCAGTGAAACTAGGTTGGACAAAGATTCCAAAGAAGCACCTCACGAACCAAGATGGGTGGATGGTACCACTTCGTAGCATCCAGAATTGACCCCTTAACACTGAACACTGAGGTTCATAGGGTGCAGAGAAATTAGGCTGTTATGATTTCTGCAGCCTGATCTCTGAACTATGCACAAAAGTCGATGTCCCCACCAATGGGTAAGATTACAGCAGACTCTTTCTACAAAATCCCTTGGGATAATGTGGGTCCTTCTTTGGAATCTAGAGTAGCGGCGTTGGAGGCGGGCTTACAAAGTCTGATGACGGAATCACAACATCACGGATCCTAGTGCGATCACATGGGTAAGATTTTTCAATACTAGTTCCCATGCGCCATGAAAGTAGTTGGACCTTCCCTACATATCCAAGCCCGAGCGTTGGGCAAAGCGACGTTGAGACCAGCTCAATAGATGCACAAATGTTGGATGAAGAGCCGTTTGCTAGATATTATTCATGAATTTCGATCCTCATTATCCTAATACTATGGTTTTTTCACAAATTATTTTGTTTGTGGTGGTTCGGCACTACTTCGAAGATTTTAATGCTTTTAAATTAAATTTATGGTGGTAAAGGAATATGATTTTCCGTTAATATTTCCAAACTTTTTTTCACAATTTAGTGTAGGACATGTACTACTGCTTTGAAATTTATACAATCACAGATTCCATTATTTAGAATTCATTTATTTAGGATATAAAAACAAGAATCAAGTGTTTCAAATCAATGCTTAAGGTGAAACTTAGTTTTAGGCAACACTGTAATTTCTGAAAATGTTGCACTTGTTTTTTATGATCAGTTCTGAGGATGTTCCATTTACCCAATCAATTCATAATCGCATAGTTATGATCATAAAATACTCAATTGCACTATTGAATTGCCAATTTTGGGTTTTGCCAATTCCAAGATTATTGGAGGGACCTAAGTTCAAAAAACAAAAAAATCACTCGGAGGTCCAAGTTCAATTCTGCTCAGATGCAATCGTACATTATGGGACTCCAATGTCAATTCCTAGAACGGATTAAAAAATGTAGCATATTTGGTGGAAATAACTCACAAAGAAAACTTCTCGTTTGGACTTCCTAACTTCTAAGTTATCTAGAGTAAGATAGTCTAGGACATGTACTAGTGCTTTACCAAATTATATTAAAACATGAAATTCTATTTTAAAACATATATTAACCCAAGAATATACAATATGGGGTTATATGGCTACAAAAAAATTTGTAATTTAGTTTTGGGCAACGGTGTTATTTTAACAAAGTTTTAATCTGAGGGTTTTTGGGTATCTATCGGACACAATTTCGAAACACGAGCTCTATTGAATGTTGAATTGAACATTTTGAAGTCCAAATTGCATATAAAAACCATGGACAAAACTTTCCCCCTAGATAGGGACTAAAATTAAATATTACAAAATAGTATAAATGAAAATCAACACCGGTTAGGTGTGTTGAAATACCAGTGCTAAGGTTTTTAGGGTAGAAAAATCCAAAAAATTTGGTCCATTCCTGGGAGAGAAATTTAAATTTTTGTCAATTCCATTTTGGCACTGGTTTTCACACCGGTGCTGATATGATATTTTATTTCTCACCAAATACTGATTGGGCTGAAAAGTTTTCTGCCCAACTTTAATTATATAGGCACCGGTGCTGGGATTATAATCCTGGTTGGGATTAAGCAGCTCCACGCAGCTACTTTAGTGTTTTCATGGCACCGATTTCCCTCAACCAGCACCGTTTTATCTACCGGTGCTCCGGACTTGGAAAATATTTTCTCAGTTTGCTCTCGAGTTGCAAAAGAAATAAATAACCAAGGCAGCCTTAAGAAGCTACTTTATACACATTCAACACCGGTTTTTTGGGTGAACAACACCGGTAAAAAAAGGAGCCCAACTTGGTTTCATCTGCACCATTGATTTCTTTTGTTGATTGAATCTCAACCATTAAAACTTTGTCTATATAA
>JAULKM010052527.1:0-12678 GCA_032355605.1 Rubia tinctorum
TTTTAGACCGGCTAACTATTAAATGAGGACATTTTATAATTAGTGAGACTAATTAGGTCATTTGATATTTACTTTTACTTATTGTAATGAGATACACACAATTATAATAACATTTAAAAATGAATCTCAACATATAAATAATTATTTTTAAAAAAAATATGAATGAAATATTATAAAAATAATCAATTTTTATTGTATTCAATACTTAACGATTTATAACTAAATTAATTATTTCACTTCATAACTCATATAGTTTTCTTTATATGACTAAACTTTAAAATTTTAAATAAACTTTATTTTTAATTTAAATATAAAACATAAAATGTACCTTATAATATTTTAATTAATAATATAGCGCGTTGCGCCATGATACTTACTAGTTTCTTTAATTGACCACAAGTAGTTTGTATTAGAAAGCATGACAATGTAATCGCTCACACACTAGCACCCACACCATACAATCTAGAGATCAAGTTTCTCGATCGAACTATACCCCACAATTTTTAATAAATCTCTTTGAAAATCAATGAGAACATCTTTAACCTAAAAAAAGTTGTTTTTGCCCCCAATGCTCCCTCAAGAAGATGGATGAATAAACTGTTGAAGATGCACAACCCACAGATGGATGTGCAAAGTATGTTGAGATGGCAGGAATCAACAAGGATAAGAGAGGGTTGTCACGTCCCAATAGTATATTCAGCGGGGGGTTGTGTGTGTTGTGGTTAAGTAGTTTTAATCTTCAAGTTCTAGTTTCTAGTAGAAATTATGTTCTAGTTAAATGCATTAGTAGGGATGACTATCAATGGTTTCAAGGTTTTGTATATGGTCATCCTGATATGGCCTGAAGGGTAAATATTTGGAACTATATTAATGTAAATATATCCCTTATAAATACCCAATAATCCCAATAGGAGATTTTAAACAAATCATATCCGATGAAGATAAAAGGTGGACAAAAATTCCAGCAAACACTCATCTCAGAAAGACTTATTAGAATGATGGAATATCACAAACTACAAAAGCTTGGTCAAAAAGGCTTATGGTTCATTTGGAAAAATAACAGGAAGCGGAAAAAGCATATGCTACAAAGATTGGATAGGGCATTTGTGAATGAAGCATGGCTTCAATAATTTAGACATGCACATATTTGGAATCCCCCACTTTTAAAGTCTGTAATAACAAATGTAGATGGCCTACAGAACGTAATTAACATATACGAGTTGACCATGCAGACCATGGAGTTTGATGTCAACTGAGGTCCCAACCGATGTGGAAAAATGGTTGTAGGGTGTGTTTGTAAAATATGGGGGCCTCAGTGTAATTTACAAAAAATATGTACAAGTGACCATTGTTTTGATTCGAGTCTCTTCGTTCATCTGTTTAGACCCAAACTGAGAAGTCACAATCTTCTGTTGGTGAATTGCATTTTAGTGTCACAAATTATTTTATCCGACGCCTCCAACTTCCTTGGAGGGATCTAAGTGCAAAAAGTAAAAAAGTTTACTTGTACCTCGAAATTCAAATCCATTCAAACAAGAGGATATTCAATAAATCCCCAATGTATTTTCAAAGTCCATAACGGAGGAGTTAGACACACAAACAGATCTATAAGTGATTCTGATTTCACTTTGTTACTTCCAAGTAACCAACTATAATTTACTCTAGAACATATAATAGCACTTTTCCACATTTCATCAATCAAAATTATTTAATTTTTATTTTCATAACTGGGCAATAATATGAAAATTCGTGTAATTCAGAGCGATGGAAAATGCCTTAACACAATCGCACATAAGACAAACCTAATTGCAATAACAAATATAGATGGCCTGCGGAATGTAATTAAAAATTATGGGTTGACCGTACACAACATGAAGTATGATGTCAACTAAGGTCCCAACGAGATGCGGGAAAATGTTGTAGGGTGTGTTTGTAAAATTTGGGGGCCATAGTGTAATTTACAAAATAATGCGAACAAGTAATTATTTTTATTCGAGACCCCCCATTCACTAGTTCATGTGCAAGTCGCCAAGTCAAGATTGTGTCTTGGTGAATTGCATTTTTGTGTTGCCAATTTCGTGATTCGACGCCTCTAACTTTCTTGGAGAGACGTAAATGCAAAAGATAAAAAGTTCTCTTCTTAAAATTTTAAATAAACGTGGGCACATGTTGTATAATATCATCATATTGTTCTATGTTTTTATTGTGTGGAGGTTTACCATCTGGTAGGAAAATGAATATTTTTTTAATTTTTTACAAAATATTGGAGGAAAATTTATTGAGCGCCGACAGGACCATCATAGGCACCGGTCAGACTACCGGTACTTGATACTTAGAATATTTTTGTTTTTTTGTTCTCGGGTGGGAAAATATTAAAATAACCATTTAAAGCTGTGTCACACAGCTACGTTGAAAATACATAAGCATTAGTTCCAATGTCGGTGCTCCATACTTTAAAAAACGGTGCCTATGGATGAACTTATTTAATTCATTAAGCTCAACATGACCAAAGTTAGAGCACCCAAACTCCCACACTCTAATCATATAAAAGCCTCATCTCCTAATAAGTAACAACCCACACCTCCTCCATTCCTGATAACATAGAGGCTCTTCCAGATATGTCGCGCTGTCTCCAGCACTTCTCCGCCGCTTCCGTGCTCCGGTCACACACCTTCAAGCCCACTGTCTTCACCTCTTCACCTTCGAGCCCTTCTTCTTCTTCTCGATGATGCCTCCACCTTCGCGTTCCAGTCGTTGCCTCTGTCGCCATCACGCATTAGCCCCAACACCATCTCTTGGACCAAGACGCTGGTGGAAGTTGCGGGCTCCCTTAGAAATGTTGGGTTCAGCTTAGATCGGTCGCACCTCAGTCAAAAAATCTGCCATACCTCAACTCTTAGCACCACCACCCGTTCTAGCGCTCAGCCCTGCGCCCGATCTCCGGTTCTAGTTCGTCGATGTTCTTTCTAGGTTTATGGAGATCACGTTGTAATTTTTATGATAATTGATGTTGTTAATTGATGTTTACATCTAGATTTTTTCATGAATTATGGATTGTTATGTATTTTCAGATGTAATGAGCTTATGGATTGTGGTAATGAATTTTTCAGTTTTTTAATATGAATTTATAATTTTTTTTGTTCGTCCTATTGTTCTTTATGAATTTGTAGGTTTCATGTTTTGTTTGGTGAGTTTATTCTCATTGTCCGATTTTATTTTATTGATCTTCTATTTACTAGCAATGGCTCCAATTAACCACACAACCGGTGTCCCATTGTACCACCAGTTCACTTCAGCTGCCGCGAATGAGAGGCCATGACCGCAACATTGTTATTGGAGACAGCGTGTTTTGTTTAATGTCCACGACCGCTGAAACGACGCTGGCTTGATTTTTTTTTTGTTTCCAAATGTAGTTCTAATTGGGTATTATTTACTGAGAAACTCTTAGAAAAATGGCATTTCCTTAAACTTATTGACAGTCCACTGTAATTTTTATTTTAAATGTTGTAATTTTGTATAAAATTTAAATATTGTATTTTAAAAATTAAAAATATTAATGTGTATTTGAATGTGAAAATACAAAAATATAAAATGTACTCTCTCTGGTTCACTAACATTGACAGACTTTGATCACAACTTTTTTTAGGTATGTTTGACCATCGATAAATTTAGTTTCATATAATAATGGTAAATAAAAATTTGATATTCAGTTACTACATATTACGGATAATCTAAATATATCTCATAAGGTAGTTTTATTGTTTATATACTGTATAAAATTTATGGTCAAACATGCCTTGAGAAAAAAGGCAAAAAAAGTGTGTCAGTGTTAGTGAACCAGAGAGAATAAATTTTTAAGCTTTTAAGATTTTAAATTTAGTATGTAATTTAACAAATGCAGTGTATAACATAAAAAATAAGTGAACTGTCCATAAACATATGGACATACCGCATATAAGGAGACCCATAATTATTTTATTATTTCAAAAGATACTTTTCTAAAATGTAGTTTCGAGTATTTAGACTTAATTTCGACCTAAATTTTCATAATTCATAATTTCTTTTTATCTATATTTTGATCTAAACTTTATGAAAATTAAATCATTCTTATTTCAGCTAACAATTGAAACCTTTATATAATTGGTTGGGAGATTTTAAACTCTTATTTAAAATTATAATGATAGTATTAATTCTCTTGAGTTTAGTTTTATTGAATCTTGTTGATTTATCTAGCATATGTATTTAATTAGTTTAATTAATATTATTCAGATTGGTAGGAATTGGCTATTCTAAGTTGGTATTCTTCCCAAGCACCATATAATAAATATTGTTTACTTTTGGATGATGTTGTCAACCGGAAATGTTAAAGTCATTTTAACTAAGTTAAATTCAATTTGTCTAAAAATAACATACTAAAATTATAATAATATGTTACTGATTTTAATTCTTTACTACATATAATCAATCATAGCTTGTTAACATACTAATATTATAATTTGTTACTGGTTTTAATTCTTTCCTATATATAATCAATTATAACTTGTTAAAATATATAACTTCTAAAGATATATTTAAAACCATTAATATCGTATTGTACTCCATATATATATATCAGTATAAAAATCCCAAGAAACACGTAATTTGAAATTAACAAAATTTTCGATTTTTTTATAGAATGAATATAGTAATTTTGATAGAAATATGTATGCATATTTTTTATTTATTCATGTTTAACAAAGTCTGGTTTTAAACCAACTAATTTTTAAATGAGGACATTTAATAATTAGTGTGACTAATAAGCTCATTTGACATTTACTTTTATTTATTCCAATGAGATACATATAATTATGATAACCTTATAAAGTGAAACAACATATAAATAATTACTTTTTAAATAATTTGAATGAAATATTATAAAAAATAATTAATTTTTATTGTATTCAATATTAACGATTTCTAACTAAATAAATTATTTCACTTTATAACTCATATAATTTTTCTTAGATGACTAAACTTTAAAAACTTTAATAAAATTTAATCTCAATATTTTAATTAATGATATCTCGCAACGCACAATGGTATTTCACTAATTAATAGAAACATGATTTACAAAAGCGAGTTGCTATATGAAAGAGAGTTAATTGCATTCTTAATAATGTCGTTAAACTAAAACGCATACCTTGTAAAAGTACTTATGCTAAAGAGTTGAAAATTTCCACTAAATTACCTCGAATAAGATGTGATGCATTAGATTTGGTCTGGGAACTAAATAAATGGTCGCTAGGCTTCACAAGAAGGGACCCTCAAACTACATGTGATTTATTTGAGATTAAATTATTTTTTCGGTACCAACATGTATCGTAATACCATTTTTTGCCCCCCGAGATCAATATCGCATCCATTCAGTAATACAAAATGATTTTTTTAGTCCCAAAATCAAATTCCGAGTGTTTTCCAAGTAAACCGGAATTATTTTCCGATATAGCCTGGGGTATTTTTGTAATTTTACTAATTAAAAAATATTTTCACTTAAAATTTTCAATTTCCCCGGAGACCAAAATAATAATTTAGTCTTTAATTAAAAATAACAATTTAGTCTTAATTAAAAATTGCCTCAAAAATTTTCCTGAAACCCCTATGCTTGTCCTCTGAAAACCTTTCTTCCCACTTTCCCTTCCACCTTTCTGCCGCCACCACCTAAAACTCCCTTCCCCCATTTTGACACCACCTCCACCTTGCCGTCATGGGACAGAGCCTCGCCCTCAACACTGGCTAGAAAGACTTCCCACTGTTTCTAGACCTCCCTTTGCCCTGCCGCTGCTCTCCGACGCCGACCTTCTCCTTCCCACTTCTCCAGCTCCACCACCCCATCTGCGCTACCCCACCAGACCCACCTCTGCCACCCTCCCTCTAAACCCTAGCTCCACCTCCACCGTTTCCACCGCCTTCACGTCTGCCTCCATCGTAGCTACCACCGCCGGAGAAGTACAACAAACCCCTTTTCTCATACCAGTCATTGTCGCCGTCGATGATGGTGTCGTCGGGATCCATGTGCGCCACTAGCGCCTCAATCGTCCGGTCAACAGGATGATGACAGATCTCGGCCTCTGGATGGAGAGGACTAAGTCCTTGGGGTGTACTGGTCGGAGAGCAGGTGGCGGCTCTCGCATGAGGTGCGGTCGACAGTATCGTCAACCTTGGAGGTGGAGCGGTTGTAGGCGGAGATGGGGAAACCTTCTCGGCGATGTTGTGGGTGAGGCTCTGGCCCATGACGGTGAGGTGGAGGTGGAAGCGGAATGAGGGGAAGGGGATTTCAGGTGGTGGCAGAATGGGGGAAGAAATGGTTTCAAATGACAAGCATAGGGGTTTCAGGGGAATTTTTAATTGAAAGACTAAATTGTTTTTTAGTACCAACATATGTCGGAATATCATCTTTTGGTCCTTGAGGAAATTGGAATTTTTTAAATGAAAATGTTTTTTAATTAGTAAGATTACAAAAATACACTTGGCTATATCGGAAAATAATTTTGATTTACCTAAAAACCACCAGAAATCTGGTTTTAGGACCAAACAAATCATTTTGTATTTGTTGGTTGCTGAATGAACGCGACATTGGCCTCGGGGACCAAAAGATGGTAGTGTGACATATGTTGGGTACCATAAAAATAATTTGGTCTTTATATAAACTCATCTTTATTAAAAAATATTTTTTTGTCCTAAATAAAATTATACAATTTTCTTTTTTCTTTGTCCCTACAAAAATAGTACAATTATTATTTAAAATGGTAAAAAATATGATATAAAAATTTTATAATGTTCCTTTTAACTTCAACTACTTTCCGACTGTGCCCATTAATTTTCCAAATTATCGCTACTACTTCACAATTATTTTATGTCACATCAACTTGCATAAAATAGCAAACAAAAGTCAATTATACTATTTTATCTGAGACAGAGTGAGTAGATTGTAACTTTAACCCAACAACCCCCACCATATGTAAGCAACTATTAGATAAAAATTAAGTAACTAAAAAGATGCATAAAGAATCCCTACTACTTCACATTTATTTTGTGTCACATCAACTTGCATAAAAGAGAAAATCAAAATCAATTATACTATTTTATTTGAGATATAGGGAGTAGATTGTAACTTTAACCCAACAACCCCCACCATATGTAAGCAACCATTAGATGAAAATTAAACAACTATAAAGATGCATAAAAAATATGTTTAGTGTGTTCAACTCATGTCTCATATTAAATTGAGAGAGCTTTTGATCACTTTGTAAATGAGACATTTTTAGTGGAGTTCAATATCAAGATCATCCAAGATTGATCCAAATCTAATAATATCGTACTATTGTTGGTTGAGATATATAACTAGACAATCCCATCATATATAACCACCTTTCAACATTTCTAAAATATATAATTAAGGAACAAACTACTCTCTTTATAATATTGACCAGCCTAAAAGAAAGACTATCGTCACAACTAGGGATGATCATGGGTCGGGTCTAATAAAACCCAGACCCGACCCTAAAAAATTTAGTTAGACCCAAACCCGACCTGGACACGTAGGACCGGAAAATCTTAGACCCATACCCAAACGGGTCTGGGTCCAAAATGGTTCCAAAATAGGTCTAATATTCTAATTTTTTCTTAACTTAATACAATTATATTACCTTAAATAAAAATAATTCTAGTTAAATATGCATCTGAATTAATTTTTCAAGAAAAAATATACGATACATATTATTTGTTGAATTAAAAATAAAAAATACAAAGAGAATATGAAAGTAATTTAGAAATTAGAGTAAAATTATGTATATAGTTTGGGTTATATGGGTCGGGTCTGGGTCTTAATATTTTTTACCTGAACCCGTATTTTAAAATTTAAACCCAAAGCCAAACTCGTACCCGATGGGTCTAAAATTTTTCGAACCCATACCCGACCCAATGGGTCTAAATCCTGTGAGTTTGGGTCAGATTTTAGACCCATGATCTCCCTAGTTACAGCTCCTCTTTTTTAACCGCAGGAAGCAAAAACTCCATAATCCATACTTAGGGCCGGTCCAATGTATATGAAAGTCCAGTGCCAAAATTTCAATTGAGGCCTCTATGTAGAAGTTTTTTCACATTAGTGAAAAATATATAAATATATATTATACAATTATGTTCATTGGGGATTATAAGAATTTCTATTGATTAATTTTTTATTTCGTAACGTTTGGTTAAATTTTTTATGTAAATCATTTATCATCGTTATCCTTAGAGGAAAATATATGTGATTTTTTTATAAAAAAAAAATAGGACAGCTTTTAATGAGAAAATCTTTCATTTTCTTAATCTAATCATCACACACTCCAGCATTGTTAAATTAACAAATTCAAATAATTCATTCCATCATTAATTTTTTTTATTGCTTTCACTAATCTCTTTTTTTAGAAGAAAACCAAACATCTCCCATAAAAATTGAAATTGAAACATTTTTATTTGAATTAAACAAATAAAATCTTTTGTTAGAATGAAAAATATTTTCATTTGAATTAAATAAAAATAATGATATTTTTTTGTTAGCCCACCTAAAAGTTAGTCATAAAAAACTTTGTTCGACTTTTAGTTTCATATTTTTATTATTATTATTTATATTTTAAAATATTTTTTAAAAATTACATGAAACTCGTTGCGATAAATATAAATAAATATAAAAATCATCTCATTAATTACATTAGTTATAAAATGATCATATCTTATTGTTAGGTGGTTTAAAACAAGAATTTGTGTAGTTAAAAGTAAAAATCAACGCGTACTTATTATTGTTTAAAAAAGGTTGTCCATAAAATTAAATTAAAAGGAAAACAACAAAAAGAATGTACTCCCTATGATTCATTGGATGTGACACACTTTCTATTTTCAGTTGTTTTTGTGAATTTGACACATTTTTCTTTTATGACAAGATTGTTTCAATTTCATTCACTCAATCTACTTTTCCCTTTCAAAATTCAATTTCATCCACTCATTTCATTCACCTAAATCCAAACATCTAAAACTATGGTGTCACATCCAACGAAAATGAGGTAGTATAAATTAAATTAAAATATTACTGGGTGGGTTGTTCATAAAATAGCCTAAAAGGAATAACAAGAATACAGACCGTTTGATTTGGGATAAAACTCTTTTAATTTAATCATGTAAACGATTTGGAAGGATTAAAATACAAGCTGAGATAGGCCTGTGGAATTAAAGAGCCCAAATTTTGTCACTATGATCACTTCTTGGGCGAGTTCCAATCCTTCAGTGAGTGAAAACTGAAATAATTCCTGAACACCCAAAAGTAAACTGTAATTTATTTAACACATACAAATGGCTGAAAATTTATTTTTGGGCCCAGGGCCAGCCCTGTCCATACTTCCATAACCAAACCTGAGAAATCAAAATCCAGAGCATGAAAAACCTACAGAAAAGAAAACACCAGCTATTTATTGCAGAGTTTATCGACTGGCAAATACTAAAGCATAATAACGGATCTCGCCGCCGGCGGTGAAATTGCCTCCCTGACACATGAAGTCCGGGATCACACAGTGGAAGAGCGCGCGGATGTAGATGTCGAAGAACACCCTAGGGCTCGCCATAGCTGACCGGAGGGGATTTTCCGGCTACTGGATTTAGTGTGTGAGAAAAATGGTTTTGGATTACAGCTATACTCCATCCGTCCCACAATAAACTTCTTATTTTTCTTTTTGGCACGTTTCACTACAAACTTTGTAATTGTAAACTTTCTACATTTATGTCACAACTCTTTCTTTCATTTGATTTACGTAGGCCAACTCCATCACCCATTGAAAACATGCAACCTGTACTTGTTTTAAATTTTGTGCAAAAAGTAATTAGCAACTTTAAGGTGAGACGGAGGGAGTATACAGCTGATACAGTAAATCAAATTGAGTCCAAATCCAATCAACGACAAATGACACGGAAATAAAATTCAAATCCATTTCGTTCCACAATCCATTGAAACGAATCAAATGATACAGGACACTAGAGCCCGGAGGCATCTAACATCTACCATACCATAACACTTACACTAATAGCTACTGTAATAATAGTGAATTATTGTGTCCAAATCTAATCAACAACAAATTGTTATTACAGTCTATAATCCACTGAAATGATACAGGACACTAGAGCCCGGAGGCATCTAACATCTACCGTACCATAACATAGACTACTAGTAATGCTTGATCACTCCTCGAAGCACAAATCGTCAAACATGCCACAACATTCCACCACGGTGAGGCAACAGCGTATAGCAGCCAGACTGCAATCAAAATAAGATAAAACGGGCGTCAGAAATAAAATATTAAATGAATTAGAATCAGGTTAAAAAAAATACCCTTTCTGATTTGTTTTGTATATATCTTTTTCCATATCTGATTATGTCTTTTATACTCTTTGTACTCATTATATATATGAATACACACAGACACAATTATTTGTGGATTTTACATTCTGTCATGGTATCAGCCAGATTTCTCTAAAAATTCTCTGGCTTTTCCCAAACATTTTTTTCTCTTCTCGCATTAATTTTTCCCGATCGTGTGGCCGCACCCACCCGCCTCCTCCGCCGATTTCCACCGTTGCTCCGTCAGATCTCCGGAAATTGGTCGATCGGCTCTTCCCTCTTCCGCACGCGCCCGCACGCGCTCTCTCGTCGGATTCCACGCCCGGCCGCGGTGTCATTCACGCGCCGCCACCGTGTGATCCTGAGCCGCACTTGCTGCTCCATCCCTGCACAAGAGTTAAATCAGTCGTCCACTGCCATTCACAAGATTGTTGTGTGTTTGGTGCAATTTGATTTTCCAATTGTGCTCGAATCTGTTCCCGATGACGTCAATTACTCTTCCTTCGTTGATCAACTGCATCACAATCAAGTTTGATGGTTCCAACTACTCTCACTGGCGTACTCAGGTTACTTCTGTTTTAAGAACTATCAAGCTGATTGATTATGTTGATGGTACGACTGTCTGCCCTCCAGAGACTGCGAGCTCGTCCTCCATAGAATCCGAAGACAAAGCCTCTGATGATGCTCTTTCCCGCGAGGTTTGGATCCAGACAGAACAGCTTGTTCAAGCTGCTTTTTTTCATCCTTGAATCCTTCTGCAATGTCAGCAGTTGATGACATGGTCACTGCTGCTCAGGTATGGAATGCTTTGGCTACTAAATTTCAGAACAATTCTCGTGCTCGTCGTCTCTTTCTCGTTGATCATTTTTATGGAGTTCGTCAAGAAAATCTATCTATCCAAGAATATTATGCTCGTTTTAAAGATATTTTTGATGAATTGTGTGTTCTTGGTCATTCCCTCAATGATGAGAATATTGTTGTTGTATTTTGTCGTGGCTTTGAATGATACACTCTCCCAGTATTCTTCTGCTCAAATGGTGAAAGATCATTTACCTCCTTTGTACACCATTGTTGCTGATGCTGAAGCATTAGAATTTTTGCTTAAAGCCCGTTCGTCTACCTCTAGATCGGTTCCCTCTACTTTTGCTACTTCTCAACAGGGATCCGGACAGGCGAATCGAGGCAGGGGAGGCCGCGGATAGGGTGGTCGAGGACGCGGCCACGGTCGTGGTGGTCGTCCAACGCTGCAGGCCGTCGGTGGTGCGCCACCTCAACCCGGCTGTCCGACGTACATCTGCCAATGGTGTCATCGTCCCGGTCATCTTACTGAATTTTGCTACAAGCTTTCACATGTTGCTCGTGATGAGGTTGCAAACTCCGCGGACACAGCTCAGCCATTTTATCAGCAGTTGAATGCCACTCCTGATTGGTACATGGATTCTGGTGCTACCAATCATATGATCGACTCAGCTTCCAATTTGGATAGCGTCGCTCCTTATCACGATAATCGTCGTGTTTATTTTAGTAACTGTTCTGCTTTGAATATTTCCCATGTTGGCATTTCCCGAATTTCTGATTCTCTTACTTTATCCGATGTCTTAGTTGTTCCAAATATCACCAAAAATTTATTGTCTATTTCCAAATTGACAAGGGATTTAAATGCTATTATTTCTTTTGATGATTCTTCTTTTACTCTCCAGAACAAGGTTACCGAGGAGCTCATGGGGCTAGGACACAGTGAAGGAGGTCTTTACGTTTTAGATTACGGTGGTGCTGCTTTAGTTTCTTTTGTAAATTCAAATAAAGCCAAAGCCTCTATTGAGCTATGACATAGTTGGTTAGGACATGTTCCCTTTTCTGTAATTTCTTCTTTAAATAAAGTTGGCAATCGGTCAGTCACTAGTTTGATGTCAAAGCCTCAGTTATATACTTCTTGTGAGATGACTAAGGGCAAGCGTCTTTCTTTTAATGACAATTTAAAACGTGCACCACGCGTACTTGATTTAGTTCACTGTGACCTATGGGGACCCCCACATGTTGTCTCTCGCGCCGGGTGTTTTTATTATGTTATTTTTATTGATGATCACTCTCGATTTACTTGGTTATTTCCTCCACGATGTAAGTCTGATTTTGTGGAGGTTTATATGAAATTTGAAGCCTTTGTTGTGAATCAATTTTCCACCACTATTAAAAAACTTCAGAGTGATGGTGGAACCGAGTTTATGAATCATCGCATGCGATCTCATTTTGCGTCTAAGGGCATTCATCATCAA
>JAULKM010052538.1:0-12677 GCA_032355605.1 Rubia tinctorum
TTCTAGGTACTATGTTATCTAGGCCTGAGATGGCTATTGTAAGATTAGTAAAAACCATTTTCATACGTTAATGTTGTAATGCATAAAGCAAGAATATTACGAATGGTACAAAAGTGGATTGATTCTTCGGGGGCATGTTAAGAAACTAAAACTAGATCAATTTCACAGTGCAGCTAAAAAAGTAGCTTTTCTCATGTGAGTTTCTCCTATTTGTTCCTTTTAATTATTTTCGAACTATATCCAACCCATATCCACGTTTACCGCCCTTCCTTTGCACATTGATTTCAACTAAATTTAAGGGTTTTTAAAACTATTTCTTCTAAATAAATCAAATAATTTTTTTCCTAGCTAACCATTTTGTTCCCTATACATAAATACACCTTTTTTCTATCGGTAAAATATAATGAAATGTTTTGATAATAAAATTACAAAACAACTTTTAGTGTTATGAAATGGATTTCTTGTGTGATGTTTTGTTAATAGAAATGATTTGAAGAGTTTTAATTTATTATTTCTTTGTTAAACTAAAACCTTACAATTGATAGGTAATTCAGAGTAAATGATAAAACTAATGAATAATATTTCTTTATTGGATACCATAAAAAATTCCACTTATGCTTGATTTCCAATACTGAAATACAATATATTTATTAACACTATGTGCTACCTTTCATAGGCTGGGTACACATTAAGTCCAACATTAGAAATCTATATAATTTCAACAACAAACCAAATATTGTGCGACTTTTGTGCAACACGACAAAATATACTAACTAATAGGTAATGTAGTCGCTCCTAAAATCAAAATAAATATATAACACAGTCGCTTTTTTATAAGAAATATTAATTTCGATAGGCCACTCTACTAGCTCATGGCGGCCGATGGAGACTATGAGACATGTAGTTTCTCTTCCTTCGAGGTCATCTTAAGTAAGAATGAAGACATCACAGTGTTTCGAAAAATCTATGAAGAGGGGATGAAGCATTGTGATGCTCCAGCTGTGAAAGTTCAGGATTTGGTGGAATTTGGTTACTCCATTGTTGCAATTAGATGCTGAGATCGTCCTAAGAATTTTCCAGATACTGTCTGCACTCTTACAAAGATGTAGCATAGCGTGTTCTACGAAGCTATAAACTCATAAGATTCCAAACTATTCTAGGTACTATGTTATCTGGGCCTGAGATGGCTATTGTATGATTGGTAAAAACCATTTTCGTACATCAATGTTGTAATGCATAAAGCAAGAATATTACAAATGGTACAAAAGTGGATTGATTCTGCAAGAGGATGTCAAGAAACTAAAACTAGATCAATGTCACAGTGCAACTAAAAAAGTAGTTTTTCTCATGTGAGTTTATCCTTTTTGTGCCTTTTAATTATTTTTGAACTATATCCAACCCATAAGCACATTTACCGATCATCCTATGCACATTGATTTCAACTAAATTTATAGTGTTTTAGTTTTTAAAACTATTTATTCTAAAAAAATCAAAATTTTTTTTGTTTAATGGCTAAACATTTTGTTACCTGTACTATAAATACACCTTTTCCTATCAGTCAAATATAATGAAACATTTTGATAATAAAATTACAAAACAACTTTAAGTGTTATAAAATCAATTTCTTTTGTGATTTGTTGTTAATAAAAATGATTTTAAGAGTTTTAATTTATTATTTCTTCGTAAAACTAAAACCATACTATTGATAGGTAATTCAGAGTGAATGATAAAAACTAATGACCAATATTTGTTTATTAGATACAATAAAAATTCCACATATACTTGATTTCCAAGAGTGAAATACGATATTTTTATCAACAATGTGTGCTACCTTTATAGGTTGGGTACACATTAAGTCGAACTTAAGAAATCCATATAATATCAAGGGGTTTGGGGTTGCTCTTCCTCCGAGGTCATCTTAAGTAAGAATGAAGACATCATAGTGTTTTGAAAAATCTATGAAGAGGGGATGAAACATTGTGATGCTCCATATGTGAAAGTTGAAGATTGTGTGGAATTTTGTTACTCCATTGTTGCAATTAGATGCTGAGATCGTCCCACGTTGTTGTTGAATACTGTCTGCACTCTTACAAAGATGTTGCATATTGTGTACCACGAGGCTTTAAACTCCGAAGATTCCAAACCATTCTAGGTACTATGTTATCTAGGCCTGAGATGGCTATTGTAAGATTAGTAAAAACCATTTTCATACGTTAATGTTGTCATGCATAATGCCACAATAAATACTTCACAACAAATACTCACAAAATAGTAAAGTAGAGTCTTACTACATGGGTTTGGAAGCTTCAATCAATTGCTCCCAATTGATAAGTTTAGCTAACACGATTCATACTAACATTCATGGACAAATTCATACATAAACAAAGAGAGAAAAGATGAAGATAAATGAATAACTATGGTTTTTGGGGGAGAGTTTCGGCCAATAGGAAGATGATATGAAGTGGTTGACCGAAAATGGCTTTTATATGTAGTACAAGAGAGAAAGGAAAATAAGATAAAAAGAAAAAGTACAGCAGGCGTCGCACGGGCAAAAATATCATTGCCCGAGCAGAAATGGCTTCGCTCGAGTGGTGGAGGCTTCATTCCAATGTTTTGATCTTGGCTCACTCATCCGCCCGAGCGGATGATGATTTGTGCGGGCGAGTTGCAGTTCGCGGCTTCTTGTTTTGCTTCCCATAGGTGAAGCGTTGATCCGTTTTGGGAGTTCTTGCTGTCAATTTTATAGCACTCAAAAATACGAATCCAATGTTACCATCCTAGGGCACTGGTTTTTCTCGGATCATTCCCAGAAATTGGTTCAAACTTTCGGATAACAATTAATCCGCTTCTTTATCTTACTTCTTCGACCCTTCTATCTTCTACCACATTTGAACTTGCGGCCTTCAATCTTCCACCATCCTTTAGAATGCCCTTCACTAAAATACTCCAAAGTGCTTATGAGAAATCTATGAATTAAGCTTACAAAAAGGAATCTAAATGCTAGTAAGAACCAAAAATCTATTAGACTAAAAAGTGGTTTCCAAAATGAATGATTTAGATACAAAAAATCTAAAATGGTTATCTAAACACCTTATGGTGTAAACCTCCCTAAATCTAACAATCTTCAAATAAAAAGATAATAAAAGAGATGTTAAATACTCTGGAACATACATGCATTTGACTTCTAATCAAATCCCCAACACTTAAACTTTTACTCGTCCTCGAGTAAACAAGAACAATCAAAGACCTAAGCGTAAACTAGCATTCAAAGGTTTTCCAAAAAACACCCAACTTCTCATTCCTAACTACACGAGCCCCCAAGATAAAATAATCTCTCACACTCTCACATCCCAAAACCTAAGATAATCTAAGTGCCCAACAAACCATAACAAGAGTGAGGTATACATATAATGTCAAGCTAACTTATTCCACCTAAAAAGCTACCCAATAGAAAAATCAAGAGAAGCATAAATTTTTTCAATTTCTCTCATTTTGCTTAGGAGCCCTCTTGGGTTTTCATCCTAGTTTCACACATTTTTTCAATGCTCAACCTCACCTTTTTCACACCATTTGGCCTCTCATTTTTGTATAGGTCGTCTCTATTTCAGATTTTTTTATCTATCCGGGCCTCCCAATTTTGCCTAAGTTGCCCTCTTTGGTTTTCAACTTAGCGGGCCTCCCAAAGAATTCTTGGTACTATCTTATCTAAGCCTTAGAAGGCTATCGTAAGATTGGTATAAATCATTTTCATGTGCTAATGTTGGATTGCATGAAGCAGGAATACTGCATAAGGAATAAAAGTGGATTGATTTTGATTGAGGATGTTGAGATATTGAAACTAGTTCAGTGTGTTAGTGCAACTACAAAAAGGAGAGTTTCTCGTGTTAGTTTCTCCTATTTTTGCATATTAACTATTCTCGAACTTGTATACAAATTATAGGCACGTTTACTGCCCGACCTATCCACTTCGGTGTTTTGTGGCTCAACATATTGTTCCATCTGTTTTAAATAGAACTTTTGCCTATCGGTTAAATATAAATAATGAGTTTGATAATGAAATTACAAACCAACTTTTCATGTTATAAACTTAATTTCTTGTGTGAATATTCGTTAGTACAGTTGATTTGAAGGATTAAATTTATTATTTATTTGTTAAAATTAACCGTACAAGTGATAGCTAATACGGAGTGAATTATAAAAACTAATGAATAAAATTTCTTTCTCAGATACCCTAAAAAATTGTGACGTATGCTTGATTTCCGAACAGTAAAATACGACAATTTTATTAACAATATATACTTCCTTTTATTGGCCGAGTAAAGATTCAGTTGAACTTAACAAATCCAAATAATTTCTATACCTAACTAAATATTGTGCAGATATTGTGCAATACAACAAAATATGTTAACCAATAGGTAATGCATTCGCTTTTTACATCTCAATAAAAATATAACATAGTCACTCTTGTGCCGGAAAAACTTATATCGATAGGCGACACTACCAGCTAATGGCGGCCTATGGAGACTACGAATTTTGCAGCTGCTCCAACTGCGAGGACATATTTAGTAAGGATAAAGGCATCAAAATATTTGGAAAAATCTATGAAGAGAGGATGAAGCTATTTGATGCTCTATATGTGAAAATTATGAATCCGCGGAGTAAGGTTACTATATTTTTACCGTGAGATGCAGAGATTGTCCCAAGTTGTTGTTTGTTAGTGTCTGTACTATTAAAGAAATGCAGTACTACCCGGAGGCCATAAATTTTGAAGAGTCCATAGCATTCCAGATACTATCTATTAAAGCTTGAGAAGGCTATCATATGATTAGTATAAACCATTTTCATGTGCTAATGTTGGAATGCATGAAGAGAGAATATTACATGAGGCACAAAAGCATATTGATTCTGGACGAGGATGTTGATAAATTGAAACTAGCTCAGTCTCTCAATGCAACTAGAGAAAGGAGAGTTTCTCATGTGAGTTTCTCCCTTTTTGCATTTTAATTATTCTCGAACTTGCATCCAACCTATATGCACGTTTACTGTTCGTCCTATGCACATTGATTTCCAATAAATTTAAAGTGATTTAGGATGTATTGTTTTCGTGATTTATTCTAAATAACTCAAAGCCTATCAGGTTTTTGGGCTTAACATTTTGTTCCATATACAATAAATACAACTCTTGCCTATCGGTCAAATATAACTAAAGGTTAGGATAGTAAAATTACCAACCAAATTTTAGTGTTATAAACTTAAATTATTTTGTTATTATTTGTTAGCAAAAATTCATTTTAAGAGTTTTAATTTATTATATGTTTGTTAAAATAAAATTGTACAAATGATAGGTAATTAGGAGTGAATGATAACAAATAATGAATAAAATTTCTTTCTCAAATGCCATAAAATTTTCCACATATGCTTGATATCTGAAGAGTAAAACATGATAATTTTATTAACAATACGTGCTACCTTTTATATGTTGAGTACATATTTGGTCGAACTTAACAAATCTCTATAATTTCTATAACTAACCAAATACATAGCAGATTTTTTACAATAAAAAAATATGCTAACTAATAGGTAATGTATTTTCTCCTAACATCAAAATAAATGTGCAACATAGTCGCTCTTGTGCGGGAAAAACTCATATTGATTGGCGATCCCACCAGCTGATGGCGGCCAATTGAGACTATGAGTCATGCAGTTGTTCCTAGTGCGAGTACATATCTAGAAAGGATGAAGACATCAAAGTGTTTGGAAAAGTCTAAAAAGAGAGGATGAAGCATTGTGATGCTCAATTTGTAAAAATTGAGGATTTCGGGGAATTAGATTACTCTATTGCTATAGTGAGATGTAGAGATCGTCCCAAATTGTTATTTGATACTGTCTGCAATCTTATAGAAATGCAATACTATAGAATGTATCACGAGGCCATACACTCCAAAGAGTCTAAAGTATTCAAAGTACAATGTTATCTAGGCCCTAGAAGGCTATCGTATGATTGGTATAAACCATTTTCATGTGCTAATGTTGGAATTCATGAAGAGATAATATTACATAAGGCACAAAAGTGGATTGACTCTGGATGAGGAAGTTGATAAATTGATACTAGCTCTGTCTCTCAGTACAACTATTGAAGGAGAGTTTCTCCCTTATTACATTTTAATTATTCTCCAACTTGTATCTAACCTATATACACGTTTACCGTATGTCCTATGCACATTGATTTCCAATAAATTTAAAGTGCTTTATATTTTTTTGTTTTTAATGATTTATCCTAAATAACACAAAGCCTATGGGGTTTTTGGGCTCAATATTTTGTTCCATCTACAATAAATACAACTTTTGGCTATCGGTTAAATATAACTAAAGTTTTGGATAATAAAATTGCCAACCAACTTTTAGTGTTATAAACTTAATTTATTTTGTTATTATTTGTTAGGAAAATTTATTTGAAGAGTTTTAATTTATCATTTTTTTAAAATAAAACCGTACAAGTGATAGGTACGTACTAATTAGGAGTAAATGATAAAAATTAATGAATAAAACTTCTTTTTCAAATGCCATAAAATTTTCCGCGTATGCTTCATTTCCAAAGAATAAAATACTATAATTTTTCTAACAACACGTGCTACCTTTTACATGTTAAGCACATATTAAGTCAAACATAACAAATCTCTATAATTTCTTTAACTAACCAAATACTATGCAGATTTTGTACAATAATAAAATTCTAACTAATAGGTAATATATTTTCTCCTAATTTCAAAACAAATGTGTAACATAGTTGCATTGTGCTGTAAAAACTCATATCGATAGGCGACTCCACCAGCTGATGGCGGCGGATGGAGACTACGAGTCGTGCATCTGCTCCTTATGCGAGTACATATCTAGTGAGGATGAAGACATCCAAATGTTTGGAAAAGTCTAAAAAGAGAGAATGAAGCTATTTGTGATGCTCCATATGTAAAAGTTAAGGATTAAGAGGAATTAGATTACTTTATTGTTACAGTGAGATATAGAGATGCTCCCAAGTTGTTGTTTGATACTGTCTGCAATCTCACATAAATACAGTACTATAGCACGTACCACGAGGCCATACACTCCAAAGAGTCCAAAGTATTCAAGGTACCATGCTATCTATGCCCTAGAAGGCTATTGTATGATTGGTGTAATCTATTTTCATGTCCTGATGTTGTAATGCATGAAGCATGAATACTACATAAGGCACAAAAGTGGATTGATTCTGGACGAGGACGTTGGGAAATTGAATCTAGCTCAGTGTCTCAGTAAAATTACAAAGAGGGGGGTTTCTCATGTTAGTTTCTCCCATTTTTGCATTTCAATTATTCTCGAACTTGTATCCAACTCATATGCACGTTTACCGCCCATCCTATGCACATTTATTTCAAATAAATTTAAAATGATTTGGGTTGTTCTTTTGTTTTTAATAATTTATTCTAAATAACTCAAAGTCTTTTGTGTTTTATGGTTCAACATTTTGTTTCCTCTATTATAAATGGACCTTTGCCTTATCGGACAAATATAACTAAATGTTTTGTTTATAAGATTACCAACAAACTCTTAGTGTTATGAACATAATTTCTTGTTTGATTAATTTCTATTAAAATTGTTTTGGAGAGTTTAAATTTATCATTTGTTGGTAAAAATAAAACCGTACAAGTGAAAGGTAATTTGGAGTGAATGATAAAAAATAAGAATAATATTTATTTCTTAGTTACCATAAAAAATTTCCACGCGTGCTAGATTCCCAAGGAGTAAAACATGATAATTTTATTAACAATGTGTGCTACATTTTATATGCCTAAAACAAATTAAGTTGAACTTAACAAATCTCTAAAATTTCTATGACTAACCAAATATTGTGGAGATTTTGTGCAATACAACAAAAATATTCTAGCTAATAATTAATGTACTAGCTCAAAACATCAAAATAAATTTGTAACATAGCTGCTATTGTGCCAGAATAACTCATATAGGCGACTCTACAAACTGATATGGTTGCTTATGGAGACAATGGGTCGTGCATCTTCTCTTGCTCCGACGATATCTCTAGTAAATAAGAAGATATCATAGTGTTTGGAAAAATCTATGAAGAGAGGATGAAGCATTATGAGAAAGTTTACGATTGTGCGGAATTAGGTTATTTTATTATTATTGTGAAATGCAGCGATCGTCCTAAGTTGTTGTTTGATATTGTCTGCTCTCTTACAGAAATGCAGTATTATATCTTGTACCATTTAGCCATAAACTCCAAAGAGTCCAAAGCAATCCAGATTCTATCTTATCTAGGACTGAGAAGGCTATCGTATGATTGGTATAAACCATTTTTATGTGCTAATACTGGAATGCATGAAGCAGGAATATTATATAAGGAATAATAGAGGATTAATTTTGGACAAGAATGTTGATAAATTGAAACGAGCTCAGTGTCTCAGTGCAACAACCTAAAGGAGAATTTCTCATGTGAGTTTCTCCCATTTTTGCATTTTAATTATTTTCGAACTTTAATCCAACCCATATGCACGTTTAGATCCCGTCTTATGCACATTGATTTCAAATAAATTGAAAGTGATTTAGGTGGCTTTTTCTTTTTCATTTTAATAATTTGTTCTAAATAACTCTAAGATTTTTGTGGTTTTTGGGCTCAACAATTTGTTCCAACTACTATGAATAAAACTTTTGTCTATCGTTGAAATATAACTAAAGGTTTGGATAAGAAATTACCAACAACCTTTAAGTGTTATAAAATGAATTTCTTGTGTGATTATTTGTTAGTAAAATTGATTTGAAGAGTTTTAATTTATTATTTGTTTGTTAAAATAAAACAGTACAAGTGATAGGTAATTCAGAATGAATGATAAAAACTAATGAATAATATTTCTCTCTGTTATACCATAAAAAGTTTTTCCACGTAAGCTTGATTTCCAAAGAGTAGAATACGATAATTTTATTAATAATATGTACTGCCTTTTATACGCTGAATTCATATTAAGTCGAACATAAAAAATCTCTATCATTTCTATTACTAACCAAATATTGTGCATATTTTGTACAATACAACAAAATATGCTAACTAATAGGTAATGTATTCATTCCTAACATCAAAATAAATATGTAACATAGTCGCTCTTGTGGTGGAAAAACTCATATCTATAGGCAACTCCACCATCTAATGGCAGCCGATGGAAACTACGAGTCGTGCAGCTGCTCCTGCTGCGAGGATATATCTAGTATGGATGAAGACATCTAAGTGTTTGGAAAATTCTACGAAGAGAGGATGAAGCATTGTGATGCTCCATATAGGTTAGTCCATTGTTACCATGAGATGCAGAGATCGTCCCAAGTTGTTATCTGATACTATTTTCACTCTTATAAAAATGCAGTACTATTGCGTCTACCAGGAAGCCATAAACTCCGAAGAGTTAAAAGTATTACAAGTACCATGTTATCTAGGGTTGAGAAGACTATCGTATGATTGGTATAAACCATATTCATGTGCTAATGTTGGAATATATTAAGCATGAATACTATATAAGGCACAAAAGCGGATTGGTTATAGACAATGATGTTGCGAAATTAAAATCAGCTCAGTGTCTCAGTGCAATTACAGAAAGGAGAGTTTCCCATGTTAGTTTCTCCCATTTTTACATTTTAATTATTCTTGAAATTGTATCCAAAACATATGCACGTTTATCACCCGTCATATGCACAATGATTTCAAAGAAATTAAAAGTGATTTAGGTGGGTTTTTAATTATTTATTCTAAATAACTCAAAGACTTTTGTATTAACAAACTTTTAGTTTTACAAACCTATTTTCTTGTGTAATTATTTGTTAGTAAAATTGATATGAAGAGTTTAATTTATTCATTATTTGTTAAAATCAAACCATACAATTGATTGGTAATTTAGAGTGAATTATAAAAAGTAATGAATAATATTTCTTTCTCAAAGATTATAAAAAAAATCCACGTATGCCCAATTTCCAAAGAGTACAATACGATAATTTTATTAATAATATGTATTTCCTTATATATGCAAAGTACATATTAAGTTGAACTTAACAAATATTTGAAATTTCAAAAACTTACCAAATATTGTACAGATTTTGTACAATACAACAAAATATGCTAACTAATAGGTAATGCATTCGCATCTAACATCAAAATACATATGTAACATTGTTTCTCTTGTGTCGGAAATACTCACATCGATAGGCGATTCCACCATCTAATGCGGTTGAAGAAGACTAAGAGTCGTGCAAGTGCTCGTACTGCTAGGACATATCTAGTAAGGATGAAGACATCAAAGTGTTTGGAAAAATCTATGGGGAGGGGATGAAGAATATTGATGTTCCATGTGTAAAATTAGAGGAATACACGGAATTAGGTTACTCTATTGTTACCGTGAGATGCACAGATCGTCCCAAGTTGTTGTTTGATACTGTCTACACTCTTATAGAAATGCAATACTATAGCATGTACCACGAGGTCATAAACTCCAAAGAGTCTAAAGTATTCCAGGTACTATGTTATCTAGGCCTAAGAAGGCTATCGTATGACTGGTATAAACCATTTTCAAGTGCTAATGTTTTAATGCATGAAGCAAAAACACTACATAAGGTACAAAAGCATATTAATTTGTGATGAGGATGTTAGGAATGGAAACTAGATCACTGTCTCAGTGAAACTACAGAATGGAAGTTTTCTCATGTGTGTTTCTCCCATTTTTTCAATTATTCTCATACTTGTTCCAACCCACATGCACGTTTATCGTCCGTCCTATGCACATTGATTTCAAATAAATTTAAAGTGATTTGGGTGGGTTCTTTTGTTTTCAATAATTCATTCTAAATAACTCAAAACCTTTTGTTTTTTATGGTTCAACATTTTGTTCTCTCTAAAGTTTTGGATAGTAAAGTTTAGTAAAGTTACCAACCAACTTTTAGTGCTATAAACATAAGTTCTTGTGTGATTAATTGTTAGTAAAATTATTTTACAGATTTTTAATTTATTATTTGTTTGTTAAAATAGAATCGTACAAGTGATAGGTAATTCAGAGTGAATGATAAAAATTAATGAATAATATTTCTTTCTCAGATACCATAAATATTTTCCACATATGCTTGACTTCCAAAGAGGAAAACATGATAATTTTATTAACAATATGTGCTGCCTGGTTTCTTTGAAATTGACCATCACACGATGGCTTTTGAACTAAATTTTATTTGTTGAAAATTGCACACACACATATATATGTGTGTGTGTGTGTGTGCCCATATGCATATTTCTAATTAAAATTTTTTATTTGACTCAGTATTTCCCGTGTGAGACTGTACCACTCTTGCCAACTGAGAAGACCTCCATAGTGCTAAGTTCTACAAGACACGTGGTGTATGAATTACTCGGGGCAAGGTAAGATCAAGGCTCTTTCTCCTAAAGGGTTTTGGCGAATTGCTTAGGGGAAACAACCTATGCATCGAGGACACCTTGTTCTTTGAGGTGAGAAGTTAGGGGGCTAATCATCTTCAAGGTCATCATTGTCCCAGCTGATTGACTTTATTGTATTTTCGGTTATGATGGAGCTAAAACAACTCCCTTTTGCATTTATGTACTATTTGTATGGATAATTTCATGGCCGGTGTTTTTCTAATTATTTACCTATCTTATTTCAACATTATATAATTGACCGTGTATATATGTGTGCGATTTGAATTGTGTGTAATTATATAAACTATTTCATAGTTCTATTATTAAAAACCATTGAACAAACGGTGCACTGGACGTGTATTAAACAGGGGAGAATTTCGAGGGTGTTCATAAAACAATGATTGCCAGCTAATGTAGTGCCTAATTGTTCTTTTGCATACACCTAATTTAATCATGATGATGGGATAGTCGGAAGAGAGACATTCCAAAACGTGAAGAAGCGCACGACCATCATTTTTTTTCTAACACAGTCAAATTCTTTACTTTAATGTATCTTTTACATATCTGCGACTTTGGTAGTCTATCCCAAAACATGTCGGTGCAAACGATGTTTCATGTAAAATCGGTTCCCCTATTAAATCAAGAACTGTGACATTGCACAGTATTCAGTAACATTATTTACCCCTTTTTTAACCTTTTACTTCTTTTCATATAATAACCGAGGTAAAAGAGTAATTATTTACTTCGGTTTTTATAACCAAGCCAAACAATATCTCTTACTTTAAAAAAACCGAGGTAAATAGTTATTTACCTCGGTTATTTGATGTTAACAAAGAAAACGAGGTAAAATGGGCAAAATAATTGGTCCTTTCTGTTATGGTGATACTAGCTCGGCGTCTCAGTGCAACTACAGAAATGAGAGTTTATCATGTGAGTTTCACCTATTTATGCCTTTTAATTATTCTCAAACTTGTATCCAACACTTATGCACGTTTACCGCCCGACCTATGCACATTGATTTTAGATATTTTTAAAGTGATTTTGGTGGGTTTTTTGTTTTTAATTATTTATTCTAAATAACTCAAACCATTTTATAAATACAGCTCAACATTTTTTCCCTCTAATATAAGTACACCTTTTGCTTATCAGTCCAATATAACTAAAGGTTTGGATTGTAAAATTACCAACCAAATTTTAGTGTTATAAACTTAATTTATTGTGTGAT